>CACKRE030003081.1:1371-22411 GCA_902602495.3 Ectocarpus sp. CCAP 1310/34
GGTGGCATTTTTTTTTTTCAGCAAAAAAGAAATAGGCAGGAGGAGAGAATGCGGGAGAGAGAGACGGAAGTACAGCACGAAGAGACGCGTGTACTTCTGTAGAGGGAACAGCAATCTCCACCCATAGGCCATGAGCGCTGCCAGCGACAGGACGGTGGGCACATACAGGGTCGAACCAAGACCCACACACACCTTCACCTGTGTTCACCTGCCTGCTGGACGCTGCTCTGTGCGGACCGACAGGGTTTGATGAATTCTTCTTCTGCACCTATCCGATCGGATCGATCGGCGGTTGTATTCTTCGCAAGGCACAACGCATTTATCACCTCGGTCTACCTTCCCTTACGGGTTGTCTTTTTTTTTATTTTTCTTAATATGACACAACGAGTCTATCTCTATCTAGAAAAGAGTCATAGACTTTTTCTTTTTCTTCCCGTGCCCAACATTCCTCCCGCGGTGCGTGTTTAACTTTTTTCCGCTTTTTTTTTTCTCCGCGAGAAGGGTCCATCCAGCCGTCGCGTTTGAACTGGTGCTAGTAACGTTGAGGTTTGTTTGTAGTGCTCGCAACGAGCTTCTGCTTTTCCCGCCTTTTGTTTTTTTTGGGGTTGGTTTGTTAACATGTACATCAATTTCCTGTGGTGCCTCGTCTTCGACTACTGCTGTCGTATGTTTCCATGACAATCCGCCCCCTACCTGCGAACGAACATGGAACATGCTGTTCAGAGAAATATATCCAAAATACGTACGTCGGGATCTCCGCGCTGAACATCGTAGATTGATTCTGATGGATCTATCTACGAAATATCGTCGTAAATGCCCGTGTGGATTGTTCTCTATAGACTAGTCTATACACTTCCAGTAACGCTTTAGTCTATCTAGCCTATACACGAGAGGTGATCCGGTACGTGCGTCGGATCCAGTCTAGGTGCTACGCCGCTGTTGAGTCGTGCATTGTTAGGGAGTTCGGGCAGAACCGGAATATAATTGTTGCGGCATCGATGGGCAAAAAAAGGGGGGTAACGATCGGGGGAGACAGATCGAACGAAGAAGAAACATTTTTTTTCCGAATACACACAACCTCACCTAACCCGCCAAGTCAAGGTACATAGTGATACTGGTGCGGTCATTTCCGGAGACAGTAATAAACACTGTTGGAATGCCTCGAGGATGCTTGGACCATTTTCGCACAACGTTGTGCGATCAGCCCCCTTGCGCAGAGTGAGCGTTCTCCACCCTGCACAACATGATATTTGACCACCATTATTCCCGGGATATCACCGTGAGTTTTAGATGTACGAAGCACTTGATTCATCCCGTCGTACCACTTGAAGCAGAGTACGTGAAGTTTTGTTTTTTCGTCATGTTTTTCCTTGCGCACGCTGCACACATTTGTTTTTGTCTGGGCACGATGGCCTTGAGCTGCCCCCGACCGCCAAAACGTTTGACTAACGGAACATGTACTCTCACACTTGCAACATCAGTGTGGACTTTCCTTCAACGCGTCTCACATGTGTTTTTAGGGTTCGGGCGCTGGGTCGCGCGCGTTGGCGAGTTTGCGAACTTGGGGTTTGGTCAGTTGAAGAAAATTTGCGTGACAGCCACGTGTGCACACCAGCACCGAAGCACAGGAGAACAGGATTATAACCCGGCCATACAACGGGTACGGAAGGCCGTCAAGCCGTGAAGATGCACACATAGATTGTTTGCAGCACTGCTGTTGCTGTAGCGGAGAACTCGCATTCCACTGCCACGGGTCAACAGCAGTACGACACCGACCACGATCACCACGCAAAACGCCTTGCCCCGCCTTTCCGTTCTATCGCGAAACGCCTACAACTACATTTTGTGTTCCATCGACTTGCTTCAACGAACGCCTTACGCAACCTTAACGCACTTTTACTCTCAGCTGGTGTGCTGTATGCAAGCCGCTTGCTCAGCGGACCCGCGCAGACTTTTCACGATTGTTTTTTACACGGAACCAATGGAACCGTGAAATGGTGTTGAGGTCTACATTCAATTCAAACTCCAGGCAGTCGGGGACCTGTACATTAGTTGTCGCGTATCACCATAACTTTCATCGCCACTCACCGGGCAAGGCGTCAGCGTCACGCGAACCTTGGCGGCACTACTTGCGGCGTAGATGTTACAGTCATTCTTCGCGGTGTTGTTGGTTTCTTTTTCTGCATGTTTCTTCGGATGCTGCAGCCTCCACGCCGTTATCGGACTGCTCTGCACTAGCATCTCCACAAAAAACATCTATTTTTCAGGCGTACATCACCTTCACACACAGGCACCCGTGCGTTCTCACCACACATTACGCGGTGCTACGTCTTTCCACTCTCACCCGCGCACGGGAACAATTCTTATCAGCTTTCCAACTTCGTCGCCATCTTCATTTTTCTGTCCATTTCACCGTTGTCGATTATTCTCGCTTGCGATTCGAGCTCCCGCGCCCCCGGTGGGGGCGCTGGGGCTATTCAGTACCCTGCTAACCATCATGCGGTGGTTTTCCACTGTCTCGTGAATCCTCCCCCACCCCTAAAAGTAGCAACAGCCACACACCATGCAAGTGTCCTTTATTCTTTGGAAGCGTACGATGACGTCAGCGTTTGCGCTTCTCGCAGCTCTGCTGTTCGTCGCCAACGTCCACGCTCAGGGTAAGTGAAAGTGAGAGCAGTGCGGGGTGGTAAAAGCGATAACAACCTAAACTAGTAAGGAAATCTGTATTTCGGCATTCAGTTTTGCTAATCAACTTCCATCATAATCCGTACACCCAAGAGTCGGAATAATGGCTGCAACACAGCGTGAAGTCCCCGTGATGACGCAGTCACGCGCTGGACGTGGGTATGAACCAAAAACCGACGTGATCGCTTCGACCAAGGCAAACGCGGGACGGACGCGCCTTTGATCACAGACTTTTCCGCCATTTCTCACAACTCGCACACTCGAACGGCTGGACAAAATCGACAGGTATTTTTTCGTGCTTCCTGCCCTCATTCGTATATTTCCTGAACTCTTGTCCCATCCTCTGGTGAACGTTTTTGCCGGCTCCTAAACCCCGTGATGCAGGTCCCCCGTGTGATGGTCCTAATGCGCAGACGGGTGCAAATGGTTGCGATTGCTTGGACGAGGACCCCCCCTGCGCAGAGGGACTGGAATGTTGCGCGTTCACCAACACGTGCTACAATGAAGAGGCCAATGAGAACGCATTTGTCTGCCGTAAGTTGTTGTGCGAAATTGATTTTCCTAGGCTGTTAAGATGCGTACACCATCTTTTCTTCCATATGACTGATTCTCCATTTCCCCATTTTGACACGCCGCCCGTAAAATGTCCAACCCCGTCGCCGCACCTGCAAGACGAAACCGGGTCGAACACAGATCTATATCTTGTTTGCACCCCCCGACGTAGCTGTACTTCCGATTTACTCTTGCCTACACCAGAAGCGACCTTGGAATTGCTCCCGGTCAAGCCGAGCCGTCGCGCGGAGAGAAAATAACTAAAACATGGTCGACGGCCGTCCTTGACCCCTCGCCACTCCCCGCGCCGCGCGCCTGTACAATTTTCAGCTGCTTGCCCGGACGGTACCAACCTCTGCTTGGACCCCCACATGAAAGGCCTCTTCGGCCAGAACATCGACTGGTTTGGCGTCGACGGTGGATGGTACTCCTTTGTTCGGGACCCTGACATTGATCTGAACGTGAATGTGCGGCTCACGGCACCTCTCCCCGAAGAGTTCCCTGACCGCCAGCTGGTCACCGGACTCTCGGTAGTGCGGCTCACGGCACCTCTCCCCGAAGAGTTCCCTGACCGCCAGCTGGTCACCGGACTCTCGGTTATGGCAAGGGGCCACTCGCTCGTTATCGAGGTGCGGCCCTCGATGCAATGCACTGTTTAGGGGGAGGTGTGAGTGGTGGAGATGTGCGTCGAGAGTACATATCTCTGCCGAGTACCTAAATCATCGGTGTTATGCCTGTGTTAGATTTTTCAGTGGGTAATTACTGCAGACATATTTGCACCAACAGACCAGTCAGCCGCTGATTCGCTGGAGTCGTCCAATCCGTTAACCTTTTTAGCAAAAGGCTCGGTACCGACGCGGGTTCGAATCCCAGCTACGACGCTTTTACGCCAAGTGTACACTCTTTATACACCATCACAAGACTGGCGAGGGGTCCGGCCGTGGAGATCACTCTCCTCCTAGCTGGCCTTTTGATGCGACACAACGTACGTATTCAATAGATTGGTACGTAGACGGTGTTTCGAAACGTGATGGCCTGGGAGAAACTGCCGTGCCTTTCAAAGCCTTCCGTTACACGCGACGAACGATCGACTTAGGTGACGAACCCCTACGACACTGACACGGCCGGAGGTTGCCCCGACGGGGCGCCGGCACCTTGCCTGGCAAACGGCGGACTGAGCGTCACCGTGGATGGCGAGAAAGAAGCCGACGATTCTCCCCTACTGCACACCATCAGGTACTACATTACCGTCCCCATGCCTTGAAAACCGTAAGTCGGTTTGGAAGGAAAAAACTGTGGGCCGTAACGGCGTTAGAGCGTGGCAAGCCGTCGCGTGTCCAGGAGTATCCAAGAAAGTCGTTTCTTTTGTTGGTACTGTAGGTTGGGTCGGTACTTACCGCTCCTTCACGTTGGCCGGTTGGGTGTTCCAAGGGATGGGCCGGGCACGTTCGGCTCGCCTCCATTTTGCGATCGAGGACACTAAAATTGGACAATATATGTTGTTTGCTGACGATGATGACGATGCTAAGTGAACAAAGATCGCAGAAGTACTGCAGTGAGGCTGGGGTGCTGTAGCGGACCGCTCGGTTTGGCCTTCATCCTCGCTCTCTGTTTGGTCTGACGGCGCGTGCGTAGTGTTTGCGAGTATGCCGTCATGAAAAACGTTCGACCCCACCTTTTATCCTCATGGAAACAGTGGGTTGTTTGTTGTGCCTCCTCGCCTCCTGTGTGCCGCGCGTTAGCCCGGCTCGTTCTCGTAAAGGCGTTGAATCTTGCGCATTTTCAGTCGGTAGTGGACGCGCTTTTTCCTGAAGGCTTACACCTGTGGAAAAAATCGTAAAACAGCCCAAACCATGAATATGCCAGTGACCAGCGTTCCAACCCGCGTGGTTGCGCATGTTGCCTTTGTTATACTCGCATCCAGGGACGAGACCCTACCTGGTGGCATCCAAGTGTCCGCCGCCAACCTCCCGGTACAGTGCTGGCAGTTCGGCGGGGACAAGATCTATCCAGGGACGAGACCCTACCTGGTGGCATCCAAGTGTCCGCCGCCAACCTCCCGGTACAGTGCTGGCAGTTCGGCGGGGACAAGATCTGGGCCCGGCACTACGCCGAAACCATGGAGGGGCGCCGTCATCTGCTGTCGGAGACCTTCGAAGAATGGGTCTTGAGCTTCAAGCACATGGCAGCCCACGACTGGTGAGTCGCTCTCCCCGCTTGGCAGCAGCAGCGTGAAAAGCGTCACTCAAGCAGGACGTCGTTGCCAAAGAGGTGGAAGTGATGGAAGCATTTGTTGCGCCCGGAGTACGATACGTGCGTGGCTTGTTCGTGCATGCATCTGGATTACAATCGTCGTCGAAAAATTGTCCAAGGAGGTGGTACCGAGTAGCATGCTCACCTGCTTGAACGCGCTCCCTGCCCCCTAGTAGTTAATGCCGAACGATTACAGCGTCATTGCGCAAGTCAAACGGTGTGCGAGCTTGGGAAATGTTTTCCGTGAATGAACCACACTGCGACGCTTACTGTGATCTCAATGCCTGCGTAGCTGCATGGGAAGCACGCGCTCGGTGCCATGCATGCATCATCGTGAACGTTCTACCCGCCGTGTCTTATCCACCGGCCGGACGTAACGCCAGGTGCACCGAGTACATCGCCCACAAGGACCTGTCTGACGTCCAGTCCGCCCAAGCCATCTATCAGATCATCACCCCGGAGGTCGTCGTGCGGCTTAACGTTGGAATCGGTCACCAGACCGGGGGCCACGTGGAAATGGACGGCCGTGTCATTCCCGACCTCGATGTGTGGGAGATGGACGTCGGCCTCGCCGGCCTGTCCCTCGAGAACGAATCGTTGACCGGGATTCTGGGAGAGACGGCCCGCCCAGTGCTTGACGAGGATGGGCGCCCCGTGATGATGGGCAACAAGGCCTACCGCGGGACTCCCGAGGACTACCGTGTTTCCGGTGCCCTCGGGACGGACTTCGCCCTCCTACACCAGAAGTGATGCGACAAAGCAGGAGCTTTTCATCGCACAATCGATAGTGTTGGCTTTGGTGTTGGCGCAAACAGTCATGAACGCGTGACGATCCGCGTTTCCCCCCCGGGTCGACTCCGACTCCTATGAAAACATTCGTCCACGGGAATGGTGGTTATGTTACACCCCTTCGCGCGCTATTCGTTGACTACGTAAAACACTTTTTTTTTCACATGTTGCGGACTCTATTGCTGGTGATTTGTGGGCCCTCAAATTCTTTCCGTCATCGATTGGTTAACTCCGTCAAGCTGGATACTCGCCACGTACTAAAAAGAGTGGCGATAGGTTATGCTCAAGCCGGTACACACCAAAGACTGCGACCCCCGCTGTCTTGGGCGGTGCAGGCGAGGGTACACGGCGGCTCACTGGGGCAAGGTTAGTCGTGCTTTGTTCCTGGCTTTGGGAGCGTCGTTGACGCGTGAGTGAGCGTATCGTATCTCCTAGGTTTAGGTCAATTTAAGATGATGGTGGTGGTGGAGTGGACAAATGGTCGAGCTGCTGTTTGCCGTGTTACCCTTCCCTACCCTCCCTGCTAGCCGCCGTAGGTGTCGGTAGTGTAAAATGGGATATGCGGACGAACCGTCGGGTACAACCGGTGCTGCGACAGGTCGTGTCGGAACGGCACCCAGCACTATTTAATACTACGTATGCGCTACCTCGCACAGCGCGCAGAGGGAGTGGAGGACTCCAAAATATCTGTCGTTGATTTCTATTGACTTGCGGACCCCTCGAGGCCGTTTGATTTGAGTGTACCTCTTCACGGTAAGCTAGCCGGCGACCACGGGAATCGGCCGCGTCGAGTGTGTCAGTACCGCCGATTTTGTGCCAAGAATAAGAGCTTGCGCTCCATATTTTTTGCTCCTTTTTCGGAAATTAAAGCCTGTTGATGGTTAGTGAGGTTCTTGTTAGTAAGTACACTCATGTATGTGTTTTGAAGGTAATGGTATCACTTGTATTTAGGACAGCAGCCACGATCAGGACGCGGCGGGAGAGAGAGAGTGCCGTGACACACACAGCAAGCACTCCCGCAGGTCCGAGCTCCGTGAATCATCCATGAAACCAACCCAGGGGACTATCAATTCCTATTTACGTAGCCACTTCCTACAGTCCCGTTTGAATATTCTCATCCGCGCATGCCCACGCCGGATGTGACCAAAAAGGAAGCTAAACGGACAAAAACCAACGCAAAAAAGAAGCAGGGGGAAACCCGCCCTCCGGGTCGAAACCTCCACCAATATTCACCGCTCCATCAGACACTNCACGTTGCGGCGAGATTGGGGACTCCGCGCATAATTTTCACTGAGCGATACAAGCAGTGTACCAGCAACCTGCAGGCCCGCTCTCTCTTGTCGGTTGTCGCCTGGTGACACGTGAGCACACAACACACACTCCGCCCAGCAGCCGTAGGGATCCTCAGCGCTTACAATGGGGAAACATAGATGCATCTGCCAAACAACATTTTGTGAGGAGGATGGTGGAGACGCGACGATACGGATACCCAAAGACGCTGGCAAGTTCAAGAGCTGGTGCAACGCGCTTTTTGGTCGAGACGACCTTCCAGTCCCCAAGAGCGACCCCAGGATTTCGGCCGCTCACTTCCCTCCTGGTAGCCTAGCAGCCGATGTGAAGAGCAAATCCCTTACCGGCGAAGCGGTAGGGATTAACGTGAAGGAGGGAGCACTGCCAAGCCAAACGAACGAGGAGATGCTCAAAGCTTCTCGTGGTGCCCTGGCAAGGAGTCTCAAGCTCGAAGCTTTGAACGACCGACATCGGAGAGCGCTGCTAGCTGGGGCTCAGGAGGAAGCACGACTCAAGGATAAAAGTAGAGATTTGGGGCTAAGGATCTCCCTGCTAGAGTCGGAGCTAAAGGAGGCGGTGGATAAACAGAGAGCACACGGCAGGTCATCACAGCCGGCGGACGTTGGGATCGACCACAACATCCTCCGCCGAAAGACGCCGACAGAAGTTCGTTGCCTGGCGGGGGTGCCCACCCACGAGGCTCTCCTGGTACGTACGGACTGCTGGCGGGATATGTCTGTATTTCTTGTTGACACCCCCGCCTCACCTGCAGCCCCGATACAACGCATGCCCCATTTTTCACGTCGTTGCATAGTGTAAAAACTGATGGTAGCTGAGCTCGTGCGTTCAAGATATGTCGCTCGAAACTACAGTAGTACACAGCTGACATGTAGTCTATGTTGTACATATTACAGCAGACAACCCCAGTAGGCTACCAGTATAGTCGGGAATGGATTACCTGCTGCGCGTCCTACAGTGCTGAAGATACGGTAGTGGTGGGCGCCCGTGGTTGTGGAATGTTTTGCCCGAGACAAGAGGAGTTAGGTCCTGGTTTTACTGCTGTGTCCAGGTCTACAGCAATAATAGGCGGGTGTGAGTGTGTTTGTCATCATCCCGTCTATCGGCTACTACACCAGTAGTAAGAAATGCAACACGAGTCCAAGTTGATGGTTGTGCACTACGAGATTTGCGTGCATTTTCGGTTAACCTCGTGTGTTTTCTGGCTAGGGCAGTGGTGATTATCAGATCGAATCGAAGCAGTGTTTTGTTCAGATTTTCAAGTGGTGTCGGTAATTAAAACCTGGCGCCAATCTTCCTACACAAACACCGGGCACCGGGCAACACCGGGTGTACCGCCGTTTTTTTTTTTGCCGCGAAAAGTCGTGTTAACGCATAAAGAAAAATAGGACGGGCTACCGCTAAATTAGGACCAAGGTATGTTGGAATTCCCGCCGGTCATTGCTTGTAGTTTTATCGCCTCCGCTCAAGCCGCGGACGCCTCTGCTCAAACATTTCGCTTTCGGCCGAAAATCGGCATTGCTCCGCCGCTGTGACCACGTAGCCGCCCACAAAATCTTCACCGGCATAATCCGTGGCTATTTTCTCCCTTTTTCCCATCTCCCCGCCCCTACCCTGCAGAAGCTGTACGAGTTCGCGAACGCCGACGGCGCTGCGGAGAACATGGTGTTTTTCGATCAGCGAGAACGGGCAGGCGTTTCAGCGGGTGGAAACAGCCAGCGAATCAAGACTTTTCGTGGTGTCAACGGACTATTTTTTACGTTGATGGTGTTGCGCACGGCGATGCCGCTGGTTGTGGCGTCGACTCTATTCGGTGTGCACGAGAGTACCGGGGGGAGGGCTTTCACGACGTGGCTGAATTTCCTCTATCGCAGCCTCCGTCCTGTCATACGGTTGCCTTCGGCGAAAGAGGTCGTCGACCTTCTCCCCAAGAACTTCGAGGACTTAGGTTATGAGAATTGCGCGTTGGCGTTGGATGCCACGGAGATAGAGATCCCCAAGTCGTGGCAAACAAACATGAATTTTGTGTCTTTTTCCACGTACAAGGGCAGGCACACGGCTAAAGTTCTTGTAGCGATAACCCCCGGGGGTGCCATTTGCTATATCGGACCCGCGTACCCAGGGAGGATGAGTGACGTTGAGGTCGTTCGCAAGTCTGGTCTCGTCGACGCTATGAGGGAAAACGGTCTATCTAACATGGGTTTCAAAGTGATGGCCGACAAGGGTTTCAACTCCATCTCGCCTTTGCTGATAAGGGAGGGTATTCACTATTGCGCGCCACCCTTCAAGGTTAACGGCGAGATTCAGTATGGAGATGTGCTTTCATGTAGTGGCTGCTTTGGTAAACTTGATGCAACAGCCGTTTCGGAGCTAGGGATACCGGGGTGTACGGTGTGTGTGCGTGTGTCGCTGTATGCGCGCGGATGTGCTGCCCCGTGGCGTTGGCTCTACCATCCTTGTTGCGCGTGTTGTGTGGTTTTGTGGTAGAGTTCCTGTTGAAGGGCATGTTGTGTGGTGTTCTGTTGGTGTTGTGCCATTTGCGGTTTGAGGAAAATTATATGTAGTACATGTAGTAGAAGTACGTCCAAGAGTAGACGGACATATTCGGCGGGTGGATGTGCTGAGCGAGTGAGCGTACACGGTGATGTACTTGCTAGATATAGGGGTACCCAGGCTTAGTGCGGGGTTGTCAGTGTTCGCTTGTGGGGAGCACCTCCTTAATGGTGTATATTTTGTAAGAGAGCATCCGAGCAAATGGAACCAGTGCAACAACTTCGCTGTGTATTCAAGTTCTGGAACAATGACCATAAATCCCATCCTACCAGATTTGAGTTCAGGGCAGGTCGGCAGCAGTGACTGCTTCGGGTTTCGCATGGTACCTACCAACCCCCGACCGGTAACTCTAGCTGTTTCTATTTCTCTGTTTTGAGTTAGGGTTCCGTCGACGGAAGGCAAGCGTGTCAGGGAAACACAGGAGAATATCACTATTTACCCTCCATCATATCGCACGATTCTTCTGTCGACACATGATGAACGGTAAAATGGGCACGAGGGCCGTGTTCAGGTGCGAATACACGCAGCTCGTGCAGCGAGCTAAAAAAAAAAGTCTGTTGTAGCGAAGGCGGCAGGCAAAGAATTGCACTCGCCAAAGAAACCCATGCATTTAGCGAGAGCGGTAGCTCTTTGTCCCCCGCTTCATCTTGCAACAAATTAATGGGGTGTATGGTCGCGACGGACGGATGATAGGCACCCGTGCGTAGACCCCCCCCCCCCCAAATGACACCCAATAAAATGAACCTACCACAAAATATTGTTGCACTAACTTCTTGAAGGTCGAGCCTATAGACAGGTTTACGTAGAAGTCGCCAAAGAGAGGCCACATGGAGTGCCGCTAACAAAACACTCTGAACGGAAAACACTCTGAACGGAAAAGGAACCACAAAGCTACAGGTCGCAATCTTCACGAACGAGCGGCGGAAGGTAATCCATGGCGACTGCTCTGTTATCCGGGCCCCTAGCACAATCCACGAACGCCAGCAGCTTGTCCATTTTGAACCTACTGAAATCCTTGCCAGCATCGAAGTGGAGCTTCAGTTCATCCCACTTTCCTCCAGAGGGGTGCGGGTTGAAGTGTTGCATTCGATCGATCGCGGTTACTCCCTGCACCTTCGCCAGAAGGTCGTCGTCAAAGCCCCGCCGGGGATCCCGCATTTTCCTGACCACATTCGTGCCGTGCGATAGAGGTTCTCCATACAACGAACACTGCTCTCCAGACCTGCCCCCCTTACAGTTCTGCATGATCCAACTGCAAGCTCGACCGGTACATGTAGATGGGTTGAACGTGGCTAGTTCGTCCTCGGTCATCTGCAGCAGACGAGTCAAGAAGAGGACCATTGCAGTGTGGGAGCATCCCCCGCTTATGCCGGCAGGACACTCGCACAGAGCGGCGACCACACCAAGGGCGACGAGGGGCGGTCTCGGCCATTGCCCAGATTCTACCCCGCGCCCCTCCTCCTCCGCTGCCGAGGGATGAGCGCTCTCGTCCAACGCCTCCACCCGCAGCTGTATGCGGACCTCGTACGTTTTCGTATCCGAGAAGGAGGCACCGGCGCTGACCAGAAGCGAGCGTGGACGTAGGGAAGATGGCGTGAGGTACAATCGACGAGGCAAGATCGTATTTACGTCAGAAGCACGAAAAAAAATAGTGGGTTTCTTACCGTTAAAGTGGGCTGGTGGGTATACATTTGTCAGGAGCATGGCTTAACAATGTGGGCTTCTTACCGTAGAAGTGAACTAGTGAGTTGCGCCAAAAGAGCACCCACGAAGCTACCAGTGCATGAGGGATGCAGGAGGGGGCGGGGGGGGAGGCGGTTGTGGGTGTGATCTTGCGTACTATGGCGCGAAATGCGTGTCGAATGTAGTTGGTAGTGGTAAGACTGCGTTCGGTGTGGGAGAAGCGCTTACAGGCCTGCCGAAAGGCTACGACACCACCAGCACGTGACAGCAACAACAATAGTAAGTACCTCTCGCGTGGTGACTTCCGGTCGCACCATCCAGTGGCTACTTACCTCATCCCCAGATACATCAACCCGTTCTTGGCCGGGACGCCCCACAACCTGTTCAGGTTCCCCATATCCATCACCTTCTGCATCCCCCTGTACCAAACCCGCGAACCCTCGCCAGAGATGGGGTTGACTTGTCCGAGGAACTGCAGAATCACCGACTTGGACATTTCGGGGAGGTGCTGCTGTAGATGTTCAAAGCCGCTGATCCGCGAGCGGGGGCCGGGTAGTTCGGGCATGACCATGCGCTCCTTGTCTTGGAAAGAGCTGAGATCCGGGACAGGATGGCGGAACGCTTGGTTGCTGTTGAGCAACCCGCACTTCTTGATCATCGCCACTACCTGCCCCGCCAGCTCGGCGAGGGGGCCCTTGAGGTACGCGCTGTGACCGGCGTGGTCGAGGCACCTAAAAACCTGCAACGAGTATAGGACAGGGACCACGTGAGGGTATTATTTCTTCGCAACACACTGTGCGTGTACGCGTGACAAATGGTTAACAGTGGGGGTGCCGCGACACGAACGGGCCCTCGTACACTCGTTCCTGTGATTACTGCGTGTCCTTCGAAAGCCCGACATATGTTAGCATAATCCAAGCGATAACATACCTTAACATTTCCGCGCGGCAGTTTGCGACGCCATTGTTCAACCCTTGAAATAAATATCCCGTATGCATACCAAACGTAACCATGAAAGCAACTGCTGGACTCACGCTGAGGAATTCGCGTAGCTGTGCGACTGTCCACTTGTTGAAGTCTTCTTCGGCACCGGGGAGACGACTAAACCCGTGTTTATGGTAGTTGTTGGTGTCGTGAGTCACCGCGTTGCGGGAGCGCTTGTTCCGGCTCGTACTCTGGTCCGGCGTAGGTGTCGGTCCCGGCGGCGGCGGCGGCGGCGGCGGCGGCGGCTGGCTACCCGGCCGTCGTGTAGCACGGCGTAACTCTTGTGCTATCCGGGTCTCCAGTAATGGCGGGGCCCACACCTGGCCCGTGGTAGGAGAAACTTCCCCCGATGCTATGCCAGAGGCGACAGAGGAAAACTCCAGGGTACCTGTGGTAATACAGCAGGAGCAACCGTGGTACAGCAGTATTGTTTCATGTTCGACACACAGACAACGGAAGCTAGCTCGTCTACAATACTATGTATGCTGTGTATTGCCTAGAGTGCCCCACCGCATTTCCGGGCGCGCTAGAGATTCGGCGAAATATTGCGTTCGTTCCGGTGCCACGACATGGGCAAAGTCCAGCTTCGAATAAAAATCTTTCGGAGAAGCTGCACAGCATATGCACGAAAGACCTAAATGCTCTGCAGACTACACATACATGCACGCAAATAGACACGACGTCGACGAAACGTTTAGCCATTACCGCGGAGCGAGAAGGCACAGACACCGAACATGTTATCCCCGAGATACTACACGTAGGTGGGGGATATTTGGCGTGACAGGAGCAGGTTACACATACACGATCCCCACGACTCTGACCTGTGTCTTTGGTGATGGCCAGCGAAGACGCAGCACCGGAGAAATGTCGGAGGGTATTCTTCAACGGGTCCCACACCACCGCATTGTGGAACATGTTATGAGCCCTCCTGAGCTTTTCCTCCGCCTCCTCTAGGGCCGCTGGTGTTTCCTCCTCCTTGGAGTCCTGCACGACGATCCTTGCCAAGTTGCCCACGAGCGCTTCGAAAGACACAACGGCGGCTGTTCCCCGAGGATCTGGTTCGATCAATTCAAAGGCCACCTTGGCCGCCCTGACAGGGCCGATGTTCTTGAAATCGGCGAAGTCGTTTCCGGCGAGAGTGGCGAACAAACTCAGCCTACGGCGGGCGGCGGCTTCGGTAAGAGGAGAAGCGCGTAAGTTAGGCGTGTGCCCGCGGGGAAGCCCGTGCAGTTGCCGGAGAAAAGCGTAGCCTTCGGCGTCAATCGCGAAAGCCCACTCCGGTGGTTGGAATATCAACCTCGACCTGATGCACACCCCCGTGAGATTCCCCGCATCAGTCCCTCTTACGTCCCACAGCAACGATCGAACACCGAGGACGATCAAGTCCGAATCGTTCGCGTAAACATACACAGTACACCCCGTCTCTAGGTAGATGTCCTGGAAAATCACGATCTGTGGGTCGGCCTCCCTCGGAGCGATGTAAACCTCTCCTGCTATCTGGGGTCGCAAGAGCGTCGCAACCCTTGCGACGACGCGGGAGTCGAACACGCACGCATTGCTGGCCTTCTTGTTGATCTCCGTAAGCCGGCCCCCAGTTCTTTGGAGCTCGCGGGCCTCACTGGCTGCAGCCTCCCGCTTAGTTCTGCGAGCTTCGGAAGTGCTCTTCTTCGCCGGCGGAGTGCTTCCATCGAGGACTACGGTGACCTTGAAACCACGCGACTCGAACCGCGAGACCTCGGCAGCACACTCTTTGACAAGCGGGGCGACGTCGTCGTGTAGCAATAAATCGCGTGCCGCTGTCCTCCTTGTACAGCAGCGGTGAAGGAGAAAGCCGCCGTCCACTATGATACGGTCATCGTGTTCCGCGTGCTGCAGGTTTACGCTCAGTGACCCCACACTCTTCGCATGTTTTGACAGCGACAAGATGCCCATCGCAGAGCAGAGTGCCCCCGTGTCCGCCCAGAGAAGGCGAGGTCGCTTGTTTTGAACAGACCGTAGTGCGAACGAACAGGCCAAAAAATGGACCAATGGACCATTGGGCCACTCGACCCTGCGGTCCGCTCGTCGCTCTCTCGGTTTGTCTCCAGGTGCAGGTGGGTCTTGCCGCTACTTCGTATAACCGGTCCACATACAGCCCTGCTGATACGACTCCGGCGCAACCACCTCTGTGTTGATACATATTTTGCTCCGTCCTCCTCGAATGGGCTGCTGTTGTAGACAACTGCTGTTTTAGGCACTGTCTGCAACGGCAGTATTATTGTATTTTGGTTTTGGCACCCTTCAACTTTCATGGTGCGCATGAACATGCCCAGAGATGACCGTCGCATGTCGCCGGTGGTTTGCTTTGTGTTTCTGGCATGTCACACACCGAGGTGTGACTTCAATTAGTGCTCGCACACCGCGGTGTGACTTCAATTAGTGCTTGCGATAAAAGCACGGCTGCTGCTGTGTAGCTTTCCTCAGAACGAACAATAACCTGTGGCAACGTAGTATTGTAAAAAATCCAGATTGTCGCTGCGTACTTCATAGGGTGTCTCGACTCCACGGCAAGACTGCTACGACTCAACCACGAGATTCCATCGACACTGCACTATCAAAGGCTTCCCGTTCCCGCGTAACCTGCTTCCTCGACGGCCGTGCTATACCGGTGGTCGCCATTGACGTAATCCTTCAAACCGCCATCGACCAACACCGCCACCACAGCGAACCTACTAGCTACTTTTGCTGTCCACGCCTTGTATACCGGTGGTCGCCATTGACGTAATCCTTCAAACCGCCATCGACCAACACCGCCACCACAGCGAACCTACTAGCTACTTTTGCTGTCCACGCCTTGTTACCGAACACCACCAGGGGTCCCGCCACGCTTCTGACCTATGACCCGCAAAGACGAAGTTCCAAGCAGGCAGATTATCAGCACCACTCCAAGGTCAATTACCATAGGGACCTCTACCGAACATGTTACCATTGAACGGGTTGTTGCTGCTAGGCCCCGCGAAGCCCTGTGGAAAGACTCCGGCGGATCCACCCATGCCCTGGGAAGTCACGTAGTTCGCGCCGCCGCGAACCCCGCTCGGGTTCATGTCGTTAGCGGGCATGAACCCGGCAGCTCCAGCAATGCCATTGGCAAAGGGGTTGCTGTTCGGGGTCTGTTGGGCACCGGGAGCCTGGCCCTGCGACATGCGGGATTGGGCGACGGCTGCAGCCACCGCAACCTGCATGATCTCATTGTCGCGGAATGTCAATCCTGCCCGCGACCCCGATGTTTCTTGGTTGTCGCTGCAACTGCGGAGTACGACGAACAAATCGGAACGCAAAAAAAAAGAAGGAACGTGATTCCGTGAGGACATGGGAAACACAACCTGAGGGGCGACACAAACGTTAGCTTTCGGTGAACGGATCCAGAGTTGGCGAAAGGCAACTGCTGTGAGGAGATTACGCACATTCGGTAAGAGCTTTCGTGGTTCCGCGGACTGCGCCTGGATGGAGTCCTGCTGACGGAAGGCGGCGTCTCTCCCATCCTATGGCTCCTCTGCGGGCCTCGCTTCCGGGTCTCCCCCGCTCTGTCTTCGTCCAAGGCAGACCTGATGCCGCTGAGCACGTTGCGGGGGATACCGGAGGGGGATACAGATGAAATAAGATCTACAAGGTTGCAGCCCCAGTAGCTTGCCACCCTTTGCATGCACTCTCTGGGCGGGGTTGGAGACTAAAAATGGCTTGTCGACACATCGTCCAACGAATCGACACATCTCCGTTTTTGAGTCACGGTTTTTTTCTCTGTTTTTTTCGAGCTTGACTCCAACTCTAAAACCATCAGCTGAACCCCCTGTCCTTGACGAATCCGGCGACATTGCAAGTTTAGGCAAAGATTGAGATGCGAACAGATCCGGATCGGATTTGGTTTATTTCCGAACGTTGCGGACTAAACAAGATGAAGACATGGAGAAAAAAAAAGGAAGACAGGTCGAAGTCTGTTTGCTGAGTCTATCTCCGACGCTGTTTTCCAGTTGCTTGCCAATTTCATCTACAGTGATAGCCTCGTCTGATCGAAATGTACCGTCCAGCAACACAACCACGTCGCGTTACTTCAATATCCATCTCTTCACCTACACACCCACGCCCACTCACGCATTAACGTCATAATGTGTGCTCTCCTCTCAACAGTGCTCCCCTCTACAACCTCTACAATTGACCCCCAGGACGTCAACACTCACCTCTGTACCTGGGAGACCACCTGTTGGACGATGAAGTCACACGCTGTTCGAAAACCCTCCGTCACATGCGTCTTCAAGTCCCGGAGTTTCTCTTCCTGGGCCTCGGCGTGCTTCTTCAACTTCTCGTCCTGGGCCTGTGCGAACTCCTTGAGCGAATTCTTCAACACTTCACCCATGCCCGCCACAACCACCTGACCCATGTCTTTCACGTCCGAGTGGACCTTGGAGACGTCAGTCTGCACCTTGGCTATCTCATCCTTCGCGGAAGTTAAGATTCGCGCCTGACTTGGCAGCTGCCTTCAATTCGGATACCGAAGGCTGCGAGGTGCGATTCGACGAACGGTCGCGGAGTCACGTCAGCAACGCTTGCGTGGCAAGAAAGGTCCAAGTATCTACCCCCCACCCCAATAACGACCTCAACCCCGGCGGGCACATTTCACCCAACCTATCACCCCAAAGGCCGTTAAAGGGGCCCAAAGGCCGTTAAAGGGGCACGTGCCAACCCATTTGATGTAGGTTGATGTTCGAAAAATACGCAAGATAACAACAAAAGTGCACCCGAGACACAGTAGCCAGACGGAGGGCACCGGGAAAACGGAACCCGTTGATTCTCGCGCGTTTCGGGCGGCAGTACAAGAGGCCGCTCGAAATGTTGGTCCCGTCGTAGACTACGGATTGGATTTTTTCGAGAGACTGCATTGGCCTTCGGATATTCTGCCCTCGCAACAACCCGAACGTGCCAGCACACACGACGCCTCCTTACAGTGTCCTACAGTGACATCGTGAGCAAGGTCGACTAGCGCATCAGGAAAGCTTGTTTTTTTTCGGACATGGGATGAAATACGGAATTCTTTGCCAGCGTCAGCATGAGGCTGGCAGTTGCTCCTCCTTAACCGCCTTGCAGTCTACATACAGCTTCACAAAAACGCATATGACTCGAGGGACTTCTGCTTCCCTTACCCCTCTCGAGCCTCGCGCAGGGGCAACCTCGGGCTTCTCCTGGAGTACCTTGGTAGCGGCTTCCACAGAGGTATCTAACGACTGCACGTCCGGGACGAAACGAAAGATATGACGACGCACAGGTGTCGCCAGTGAGAGACTAGCGTTCGTCAGTGACGTAGCCCGGTACAACCTACTTCGTATTGTCAAAATATCATCCACTTCCAAGTTGCAGTAGAAACACCACCACCACATTGTTGTCGTCCTGATGTCGACGTCTACATAGGACGTACCTACGCGACCAAGAAGTTTATCGCCGTCGCGTTAGGAACAACCCAACATTTCAAGTCCCAACCCATGGTCATTCTTGGTCATCACCTTGCATGCTGCCGTGACCTTCGGAGTAAGGAGGTTGGTGATAATAGCTTGTTCAGCAGCGGCACCCTTAGTCTTGGCGCTATCCGTCCAAGCGGTCGACTCCTTCGCGAGGGCGCTCGCGATCGCCCTCTTGGCCGCCCCGTCCGTCGCATGCGGAGCGAGCGCACCTACCAATTTTTGCAGGAACTCCGGGGCAGTGAAGCAGTCCGAAATTCCCTGCTTCACCGCCTTGAACTGCATGACGGACGTCTTCAACTTCTCCTGCTCCTCGGCCTCCTTCGCGTGCCTTGTCTTGCGGGTATTCGATGACGCCGGGGTCTTGTTAGCGGTTGTACGCTTCCCCCTGTTTCCTGTGGGCGTCGACCGGCCGCCAGACGCATCATCACCCGATGAAGCTCCTCGCACGTCCGCGTCGTTCCTGCTGCTGCTGCGGCGACGTCCCTTGGCTGCAATGGTGCAGCAGTATGGGGTCAGCCGTACAAGAGGCGCACGCGTGGTGTTTGTGATTCTGGGCGTATGTAGTCGACTCCGACACGCGTTGCGTGTATGTCGTACTCACCATCCCTACCCATTGTTGAATTCATGTATTTGTCGGGCCTGCTGACCCACGATATTTAGGCACTGCCGAACTCGTTATATATTGGTTTAACTCTAACCCATGGATTTTGGCAAACGCCTCCGCACATACGGTGGTATCCGTATTATCCTCACGTACGCGAGAAAACGCAAAATTGACCCAAGGACAACTAAATCTCTTCCCGTCATGTATCCCAGTGCAAAACACTATCACAGCCCTATCTACTGCATGCATCAGTGACGGAATGCGCCACGCGTCGACGATCCGCTCAACTCAAGGACGCGGAGGGGGGGGGGGGGGCATCCCTCTCTCAGACCAACTAGGTGGTGGTAATCCAAGCTGTGGTCCGAACGTTACATCGTACTGCAACAAGCAGAGGTAACCCTCAATGCCGCCCTCTCCTCGACGGGTTAGCCATGGATAATACAGCCAACACCCGTGATGCGTGGCGAAGTTTGTGAGTGTAAATTGGAAACAAGCCCGTGCCGATGTGCATGACATTTTTCAAACCGTGTTTTACTAAGCCTCGCCAGCAGACGTGTTCGCACCACTTAAAAAAATAAAGAGAGAGCTAGCCTGCCCCCGACATTATTTCGTGATTCAAGCGACGGGGGGGGGTGCCCTCCGATTCTTCATCATCACATTTCTTCCTATATTTATGTTTTTTTGTAAATATCCGTTCCGCATCGATGAGTGCGGGACCTCACCACACAACTTCTAGCTTATAACTGCATAGGACGCACGATCGACACGGGGCAGATATGCGGACAGACATTGGGCCTCGTGGCATGCGAAGGTTCCGCTCACCACTGGAGGCCTTCGACACCGGTGTATTTCCTGCACCCTGTCCGGTGACCGAACCGGCCGCTCCCGTGGCAGGCCGCCTCGCGGCGATACCGCTGTCCCCGGAATTATCTGCATGTTCGGTTAACCGCAACGCGTGGTCAAGAACAATTGCAGCGCACCAGTGCCCGGGGCCCGGGGGTAATGTACGGCAGCGGTAGCTTTCCACTTTGAAAAGTCATGGTACTTCTTCGTCAACATGAGGAACACCGTCTGCTGGCAAAGACATCTGTCAATCACGCGGAGGCTTTGTGGTCACCTTCCTGTGCCTCAGCATTCTGGCCGTCCTCCTCCTCCTCCTCCTCCTCACCGTTTCCTTGTACAGAAGTGAGGTCGGTGACGTCGTCCTCTCCGCCGGCTGTCCCGAAAAACAGCAATGTGCAAAAAACGAGCAAAAAGGAAGGCGAAAGAAGGGGGTTCGTTTCATGGCCCGTTTCATCGCAGCGCGACGGAGGAGAATCGCGCACGAGGAGTTTGCATGGGGACTGTCTTACGCTGTTCTGTGTAACCAGCTGAAGCAAGCCTGCCGTGGAGACACTACAAACACAAGCAGTTCAAACCAGTGGTTCAAATTGGAAACCACATCCAAGCGCGTAGTCCTTGTGGTCTGTGGTTAGTGAGAGGTGATATTCAAATTTGTCGTATTTATATTATAGTAACAGCCCAAGGAGGGCGTCCCTTCTCGTAAACATGTTCAAGTGTTCAAGTACACGAGCTCACCTTCCGCCGAGCAGCCCGACTGACACGGCAGTCCCGTACATTTGAAGTGGCGCGAGGAACCACAGCAAGAGGCCGAAGCGCAGATCTGATCAGCTCCACCAACGCAACGATCCCCTGCGCCGCATCGCTGTCGTTGCTCGCGCTCGGCTCTCTGCCGCTCATCTCTCTCGTTACCAGCTCTCTGCCCGTCGGCTATCTGCCGTGACTTTTCTGCCGCGTCCATGTTCGTCGTGCAGGCGACGCCCCCGCAGAAAATTCCCGCGTCACTCCTGTCCTCGGTGCCGAGGAGATATTGCAGGCAGAGGTTGTGGACGACGTGGCCACAACCTTTGCAGTGGTGTTGGCCACCGGGAAGGTCTACGTGCCTACAGCCTCCCAGGATGTAGCAACCACCACCCAGTCCATCGGCTCCCGTCCCTGCAGCACCGCCGGCTTGCGACGGAAGGGCCATGGTCCCAGCGACAAACCACCCCCGTTTAACCCTACGTGACTCTTCTGCCGGGTGCTGTGCGTGTGCGCGCGCTGATGCGCCACCGAAGCAGGCCGGGCGGCGGCTGCGGTC
>CACKRE030003081.1:81734-106778 GCA_902602495.3 Ectocarpus sp. CCAP 1310/34
CCCCCCCCCCCCCCCCCCCCCCCTCCCCATGCGCACCCCACGCACATGCTTCGATTCTCAGGGGAGCAACCGCCGGGAGTTTCAATGCGTTCGTAGGGGTGCCCGTCCCAGCGGTACGAAACGGCAGGGAAGCGGAAACGTCGCCTAATGGGAGTGCTGGTGGTGGCAGTGGGGTCACCGCGGCGACCATGAGTGGGTGAGAAAAGGAGTGGGGGCGGGGGGTAGTGCGTAGCCGATGGTGTTAGAGTTTATTCACGAGCTTGTCGGGCCGGTTAAGGACGAGTCTTGCGCGAGTGCGACGAGGTGTCGACCCGATCTAAGATGTGCGTGAAAAGTGTGGCGGCACTAGTACATTTCAAGGACCCTGCACTGCTGGAGCGGCTTGGGGGGGTGTAAGTTACAGCAGTGGTTCGTTGTGTGGCCGCCAAGATCCTTGTCAAGACACTTGGGGCGGCATTTCTTCATGGGGTACACCCCGCATCGTTCTGGACCTACTGTTATGCTAATCTTGAGTGAGCTTTGGGACCACGGAGCGTAGTTTGTGTGCCTGGGTGAGCACATGTTGCAGCAGGTTTTTGTTGCTATTTTAATGCCACGGCAAACAACGAATCTTGATTCGGGGGCCGCCCCCGAGGTGTTGTAAATGCCCGTCGCCGCAGGATGATGCACGCGTTCTTGGGAAGGGTAGAGGCGCAGATGCGGGAAAGTGCCCTGTGGCGAAGGGAGACCGAGGAACAATGGGAGGATACCAGGGAAAGCCTGGAGAGGATTGTGATGCACAAGGTATCGTCATTGTTACAACGTTTGATATTTTCTACTATCAGTGTTGTTATTTTTCGCCATTTGGTGATGTTCCTCGCATTGTTATTGCAATTCATCTGCTACACTCCATAAGGGGTTCTTACCGCCCTTACTCCTCCCTTGATGGCCATGCTCCGGGATTTCACGCCTGCCCGGTTGGATCGATTTTGGGGTATTCATTACGGTATGTGTAACAGCGACTTCTGAAGACGAAGGTCGAATTGGAGTAAAGCAAGGGATGAGCAAGGTACGGAAAGGATGCGCTAAAGGCGTGGGAGGAGCGGTGATATTCGTGCTTGATATGGATGGGGGGGTTAAGTTGCTCATCGTGGCCGATTTTTTGCGAGGACAGAACATGCCCTGGACATGAGTTGCACGTGGGAATGCGGTAAGCATCGCAGAAACACGATCCACCACAGCAGCAACAACAACAACGGCAGTGACAATGACGACGACCACCACGACCACCACCACCAGAAGTAGCGGCAACAGAAACCACGATAACACCCTCGACAACCAACAGGTGTTCGATCAGGCCTACGGGCTCGCGGCGGACCCGGGAAGGGACTCGTCGATCTCCACCCGACTCCGCTCGCTGGGCTTCCTGACGGAGGAGCACCTAGGCGTGCCTCCCCTTGTGGACGCGGAGGTGACCCATGTTTTTTTTTTGTCCCTTGCGGGATGCGGCTTCTTCATTCGGATGGCGGAACCGAGCTGCAACTGCACAGTTTATTCCGTAACAAGCTATAGTTTTGTGGATGTTAATTGCAGTGGAAGGCATTGCTGCGTGTTGCTGCTTCAAGAAATGAACAATTCGAAAAGTGGTCGGAACATTCTTTGATACGGTGTTCCAAGTGTTGTAGCCTATGCATTGCTTCCAGAAGCATCACGCTTTCACGCGTGGCCTCCGCCTTGGTGGCGTGGCACGACCGGAGGAAAGAGCAGCATTCTTTCTCCTCTCGCTGGTCGTAGCACCACCACGGCATCCCTTGTTGTCGGTTTTCCGATCGGCGCCGACGGGGACAAGAGCAGGCAGCCCTTGGGTGGTTGTGACACACGGCGCCATGTACACGAAGGCTGTTTCCGTTTTCGCGTGTACATGGCTTTCCACGCCATCCAAACGAATGAGCAGCTCATTTTTCTTGGCCACATTCTCGTCTGTTTCTTCTCCCACCCGCTCTGGTCGGTTTTGGTGTCAAGCGGAAGCTGATGCAAGGGTGCTGAATCTGATGTTCTTGTAGCCTCCTCTCCCTTTCACACATCCCAGCTTTTCTGTCGTTTGACTGATTGATGTTGCTGCTGCACCATCCGTTACAACAACACAGGAGGATGGAGCACCCACCTGGGCCGACGCAGAGGCGCAGCTCCTCAAGATGTCACGGATGAGGTGCCCGGGAGACATGTTGCGGTGCATCGTCAAGTGAGTGCCTCCGCTACTCCCGTTTCCCGAGGCAAAAACAAGAACGGCAGCACGGCTTAACAGTCAGTAGGTGACCATGGGAACGCCTACGGTGTGCACTCGTTGAAAAGGGCACTGCAGCCTGCGTAGGAGGTGGTGTCTAGGTTGCGACCCATCGCCTGTTGTAAGTCGAGCTGGCCGTGTTTGGGAGGAAGGCAAATGTGGAGGGTGGAATGAACAACAGGCAGCGTGAGCCATACTGCTATAGTGGGGCACCGATGGGCAGCAGACTGAACCAAGCCCTTCGTGAGAACAGCTAGGGTGGGAAGCAGGCGATGAGTTGTTTTGACTGCGGTTTATTCACAGTGCAAAATAGCCAGGGAGAGATGGCGCGATTGCAACCCCGCACCCCGTGCGGCGGAACGTCTCTTTTCCTCACCCCCGCCATCACGTATTTTTCACTCTTTCTGACGCGGGTGTGTGGGTTATTGCTTGCTAAATCCGCCCGCATTGCTGCATCAGACACTGAGCTATTATGATGGATACGACTCGCGTTTTCCTCCCCCCCCCCCCCTCCGCCGCCGGGCCGGCAAAACCCCGGCATATCGCTCCTCCGTCCCGGCGTTGCAGGGATGCGAGGTCGATGGTCCAAAGACTACGGCACGCGTTTACATTGGTCCCCCCCGTCCCCCCCCCTCCAACCCCCAGGTGCACGCGTATCGTGGCGGGCCTCCTCACGGGCGACCGGGCGGCCGGCGGCGCGCTCCCCGGCGCGGACGACTTCCTCCCCGCGCTGATTCTGCTCGTCAAGCGGGCCAATCCGCCAGGCTTGCACAGCACCTTGGAGTTTGTGCAGGTGCGGAGCGAGGCGGGGGACGAAGGAACGATAGCAGCAGGACATGTTCGACCGTCTGTCTCGCGATGAAGACGAACGGAAGAGCCTGTCTGGTGTTTGTGTGTTGGGTGTTGAGCCCCGAGTTCGAGGTGATGCGCTGGATGGGTGTGGATGGATTGACCGATGGGATTCGGTGCGGTGGTTTCAGGGACGTTTTTTTTGTGTTGTTCAGGAACTGCCTCGTGCATGTGTTGCTCCCCCTCCCCGCCACCCGCGGGCGTGTGTTGCGCTGTTCTTTGTTGCTTGTTGGCCAATAAAATCACCGCTTTATTCGCTCCAACCTCCTTCCCTCGTGCAGAGCTTCCGCGAGCCGTCCAAGCTTCTATCCGAGGCGGGCTACGTGCTGACGCAGCTCGTCAGCGCCGTTTGTTTTCTCGAAGAGGTAGGTGGGTCCGTCGGTCAGTCGGTCGATAGGTTCAAACAAGCAACAGGGGGGGGGGCGTCGGGGATAGCTCGATTTTGCCAAGCCACTCGTCGCATGTTGAGTTGACCTTGCATCCGTTTGGAGGAGGGGAAAGGGCGTCCCTTCATCCAAGCTTGTTATGTACCGCTACGAGTTCTGGGACGTGTCACCCCTGTCCCGATTTGTTGTATCAAGTGGTCCGAAACGCTGGCGGAACACGCCGTCAGTGCTGTTGGCCATCTCACGACCAGTCGTCGACGCGAGCAGAGCATTCTAGACACCCTTTCGTCCTATATTTAACCCTGTGTACATGCCGTAAATGTCGGAGAGATGGCACCCCCGTGTATTTTTTGTTTTCAGCGTATTTCTTTACAACCAACGGGGGGTACCACTGCCGAAATGGGTAGTTTTGGAAGCATCTCGTCGAGGGCTTTCCGGAGAGGTATCGGTTGGTGTTTGCACCCTCCTACATACCTGTGGAGAAATACGCTTGTAAGAAAACGTTAACACGGGGGTGCCATTTCTCCGACCCTCACGGTACGACTGCTAGCGTTGGTTGTGTCTGGCGGACCATTGCTGGTCGAAAACCCTGTGCGAACTAACGGAAGCTGTCTGCGCACAACGACCCGGGTAAGCATCTTAGTTATCTGCACACATCTGTCGAGTGAAAACGTTGTGCCCGCCTGCACGCACCTGTCAGGGGAATACGTCGTGCTACATCGTCGACAACAGTTGCACATACACATCGTACGTACCGGATGCAACAAGAGCCAGGGCACCCGAATGTTTCGCGGAATAAATGTGCACGCCCGCAGGTCGACGCCTCGGTGCTGAGCATCGCCCACGGGGATTTCGAGCGAGGCTTGATCCAGGGCTTCCAGGAAAGCGCCAGGGTTGGCCTGCAGGCGCACCAGCAAGAGGTGTGTGTGTGTGCGTGTGTTGTTTCTTTTTTTTTTTGGCATCGACGTTTGCGCTAACCGGCTGACCGAGTGAAGAGGTGTCAAAGTGCGGTTGACAACAGAAGGCACCTTTAAAGTCTGTAGACCCGATGCGCGTTTGTTAGTGTGTGCGTTTTTTTTGCTTTGTTTCGACATGCCGTTTATCACCCTTCGCTCGCATTTCACGCTACCCTAATGACATTCATAAAGATTCTGTGCTGTCAGTGTCCGTGCACGAGGCACATCATGCTGGCCGTGTTAGCATGGCGCTATCACGGCTCTCCGTGCCGACTGCCTTCACGTCACAAGTGATGATACTGAGTATCACCTCGGTCTTTCCGCACACAGTGACTTTGTGGTTTCGACGTTTGGGTGGCAATCTTCCTTTTTCGCCGTGTGGAACCAAGCGGCGGATCTCTCCGTCTATCTCTTGTGTGTGTTCCCTTTGCTCGGAGGTGCAGTGTAGATACCGTGTAGGCACGGACTGTCCGTAGGATGCCACACCTGTAGGTAGACTATTTGGCGATCGACGTGTGTTTATTGTTGAATATCGCCTGCTGAGTGGGGCATTTTGTTTTTTGTTTTTGTGGCCCTTTGGGTGTAAGCCGGCATGCGGTACAAGAACAATGGCTCATACGGTATCCAATTTCATCGTTTCGTCATCTACAAACATGTTCAAGAGTAACCGAGGAAACAGAGATGATGAACGAATGCGTTCCTTAGATCACGTTTTTGATGGCCTGCCCCACCCGTCCCATCCAACGTCTACCTGGCGTCAAAATTCCCAAAAAATAGACGCAAAAGCGACGCCCCATCAGTGTCGCTATATGTTAATGAGTGAGGCAGTGATTTACTCTCCGTTTGGCATCTATAGCATGAAACCCTTCGTTAATTCGGTGCCTTGTGTCTGCCACGGCAAACGTGCGAAAAACTCCCCAGGTCAAGAAGGAAGAGGAGCATGCTCGGCTGCTTCATAGCAACTCCCAGGGCCGCGCCAATGGCCCTATTCCCGGGTCAGCGACAACCTCGGCTTCGTTGTCACCGCCTCCATCTGGCGATCACGCTTCTGCGGGCACGGCTGCTGCGGTCGGGGGGGGTGGAGGAGGGGAGGCTAGTGCTGGCATCCCCGGACCCACTCCCTTACCACAGGTTGGTAGCCGCTGATTTGCTTGGTCTTGTGGTGTGGTGCAAAACCTACGGAACAAATCCACCGAGAATCGTTGTTCAGAACCTTTCGGCTCCGAGGGTTAACGACAAGGGTTCGGATGCAGCCATGCTAGTGCTGGCTCCATGAGCGCAGATGGACGTGGTGGACTTGATACGACTGGAATCGGGAAAGCGAGTGATAGCATACCCGAAGAGCGCGGACGTGGTGACATGTACGGCAAAGGCGATGTGCGCAGCAGCCAGTTTATTGCTGCGGGTCCTTGAGATGACGTGGCCGTAGAGAAAAAAATGCGCCTTGTCTGTACACACTTTGACGCGTGGCTTTGCCCCATTTGTGGTAATCGGTTCCCTCCTATTCTCCCTCTAATTCTTGCGTCCACCCGCCCTTGTCGAATCCCTCAACTTGGCGCGATGCAGCCGGAGCCGCCTCGAACAATCGGGACGGCCGAGGTACGTGCCCGGCGCCAAGCTGCAACAGCAGCGGCGGCAGGAGCGGCGATAAAGTCGTTGCCCTACAGCAGCGCTGCTGTGTCCGCGGCGTCACTAGCAGCAGGAGGGAGTGGAGGAACGTCGGGCACTGGGCCTTCTCCTCGCGAACGGCTCCCTTCTGGTCGAAGCCGACACCGACAGCAGAGGAATGGCGGCAGCAAGCAGCAGCCGGTGGTGCTGCAGCAGCTCCGGTTCGTCGGGTGCACGGCGGCGGAGCTTCGGATGTCGGAGGTGCCCGCTCTCCTGGCCGAACACGACCAGCTCGCTCGGCTGTGCGAGAGCCTCCTTGCGGAGCGCGAGGAGATGACTATTCCACACCGCCGCCGGTAGTACGCCAGGGTAGTGATATATCTATCTCGTGTCAAGTCTATCGGGCCCTGTAGCTTGTGGTGTTCCTTCGACAGCGTGCTACCTACAGTCGGCCTTTTTGCTGAGGGAGGGCGATCGGATTTTGGTCGAGAGTGGTGGGAACAGCAAGTTCCCACCCGTGGGCTTGAGCATTGTCCGGATCATCCGTCGAGAGATGCATGTCTCTACATGGGAAACATGTAGCGTACGTTCGCTTCGATAAAACAAGCAACGAAAGGGATTTATTTCCAGTCCGGACGGATGAAATGGATGGCGCAGCACGGTTGTGTAGGCGAGGCTTTGTAGTGAGTTTGTGAGAAGTTCGAGGTGCAGCGGAAACTTGCCGTGCGATTTTGGCAGGCCAGGGCATGAATAGCGCACCTGTGTGAGGAAGAAGGCTTCAGCAACACGACAAGTCTTACACCGGTGCTCGGTCTGGTGTAAACGAGCGGAACGCGGGGAAAGCCTGGGCAACGTCGCCTAGATTCTCCGTACGTGGGAGTGTATGTGACCGGCTGCACCAATGCGCCGACCTTGAATATGCAAAGAAACTGCTTCTTGCTTGACATTTTGGATGCTTCTTGACGGTAAAAAACATCACGGAACGGGCTCCGGGCGGACATCCGGACGGACATTCACTACCGAGTTCCACACATCCGCCTTGCGCGAGATGGGGTAAATGAAGTATACAGCGAAGATACGCTAGGAGTGGTTGATGTTCATGTTGCCTAAATGAGTGAACATGGCAGAGACCACGTGGGAGATTCCGGCGCAAAGCATCGTATATCTCTTCTCCGTGCATCACGGCGTTGATATGAAGTTGATCGAAACAAGCGGTCGGACACCGATAGCAATGGGCGGCGGCGGTCATTGATGTCGGGTCGGACAGAGTTGGGTTCGTCATAGTAATCCGTACACGAACTCCCAACCTGCAACACGGACGAGCAAACAGGCCACGTTCACGCACACCATAGACGGCGGGTTGACATATCGTCATGAATAAAAAGCTACTACGTGTCGATCAACCCTCGTGCCCTCCCACTCATATGGATCAATACTGTAACCCAAACGACGAAACAACCAAGCGCAGGCCAACGCCACATGTCCGCTCTGTCGCCGTCCCTGCACCTGCAGCCCGAAGGGCTGGAATAACTTGTCGACACGTGAACATGTGTCGGCCCGGGGAAAAAAAAGAACAAGCGTTTCGGGCACAGGAGAAGGACAATCGCCGACAAAAGGCAAGAGCACAGCTTCCAACGACCACCGAGACCATCATTGCAACCAAGGCGAGCAGATAGCCCTCTACGCCAGAAAATACCACAAACGGACAGGAGGAAAGACGCATCTGTCTTTAACATACACAACAAAAAGAAGCGCCTGCTTTGACGTTGGTCATGTTATCTGATCTTCATGAAACAAGCCCCGACAAATATCAGACTGACCTGACACCTATGAATAGACTATATCCGGCCTGCCCATCATCCCATCACCCGGCAAGGCTCCAGAATCACTCTCGACTATTCACACCATTTGCACACGTGACGCCATGCATTTTCCCTCGCTGTTTCGTCACAAAAAAAGCAGCATCAAAGAAGTCATTAGGGGCCGCAAGATACGGTACTACCGACAATCCATGAGTGCTGAGCCCATCGCAGGGCAACGACGTTTTTCCTATGAATGAAAGTGTGTTCAGACAGACACAGAGACGCGAGAGTATAAACACAAACAAATAAACGCCTAGTACATTCGTGACAACATTGAAGCATACATGTCGGAGAAAGAGCGTATTCTCTTCCCACAACTACGTATGTATCCGAGTGACTAATCAACGAACAACAACGACACCCGAGCTGGCCAATTTTCCAGATAAATGAACCGTGCACAACAAGCACATAACCGCGGCCTTACACAACAGAGGGTAAATTCGATCGTTTTCGTTGAGGCATGCAACGTTCTACAGGAGAAAAGGCAAAACCGTAAACACAAAGTTACCTACGACCCGGTCTTTCATAGAGAGTGCGAAACAAGTGAACCGGTGTAAACTCTTGCAGTACTGCATCGGAATGCACCGGCTCTACGGGACAAAAGCCGAGACCGTTCTAAAACGTGACCAGCCAATCTATCGTAGGGCGTGCGAAACCGGTGAACCAAACACGCTACACCGCACCAAGCCCTTGCTTCACTTCATTCACCGCATCATCAAAGGCGCAGGAGGGACTGAACGGTTCGGTCCCTACAGCAACCCGTGAGTGCAAAATCAACAACAATAGCCTACAAAGACCGCCTCCTTCATTCGTTCATTCGTCCCTCATGGTCAATCAACGACGAAAAGTAAACCAAGACTAGCAAAGGGGGCACGGTTTGCATATCTTTCTCTGCAAGATGTAGCATCAGAGGAGCAGCGGCAAGAGCAACAACGGCCCTGTCTCCATCAACGTGCTGAGTCCGAAATCTAAGAATGAAGCAACGAGCTATGCTAGAAGCACAGCTTGTTGCTTCGTTAAGGGCGCTATTAAAGAATCAATTCGGCGCGTGACGCACACTAGCCAAAAAGAAAGAACGGAATCCTGCGTCAATTACCCGTGAAAGGCATCATCTGCAGCAAGTGCAGCGACAGCCCAATATGGAACGGTCATGCTCTGGCCACTGCACCCCCGGAAGGGTGCTAGTCAGAAGGGAGAGATAAAATCGAAACCAACGAAATCAATTTTCGCCGCAAGCTGGTCGGCTGAAGTTGTGTGCGGTACAATGCGCCGGTGCAGATACCCTCCATGCCTCCGCGCCCCCCGGAGTTGCCCAGGACCTTTTCTAGGCATCGCCGGTCTTACTTGCCGCTCGTTTGCGGTGGCCTCCTTCCGCCCATGCCCAGCCCCCTCCGACCCGGCTTTTTCCGTTTCCCCAAAGTCTGCCCCCCCCCCCCCCCCCCCCCCCCCCCCCCCCCCCCCCCCCCCNCCCTCCTTCGTCTCCTCGCGCCCGCCAACGTGCGCCGAGCCATGGAAGGGGGCCACTACCGGAAGGTCCACGTCGTGCTGCTGCTTGCCCTCGCTTGCTTCCCTCGCCAGGGCCGTGATCGCCTGTGTTAGATATACAACATATCCACCGAGCTAAACAGTGAGCGCTGACTAGTCTAATGGTTTAACATTTGGGCAAAGAAAGATATACGCTAAGCTCATTAGCACCCGGCTGGATCTACGAGCCGAGAGTATATATTTTGTTAGAAAGGCTTAACCCATTAGACTACCCAGTCAGCGCTGACTCAGTAGTCAAGTGGGGTGTGCCTTTCTAACAAATCGACGGATACCCTGCGAATCGGGTCCTCCTTAACATAGGGAAGTTCCACGACCGTCTTCCCTACTGTACATCGCTACCGAATGGATGCGGCTCATCCTGACCTCCCGGGCCTGGGTTTTGACCCTTGCTCTGCCCCTCCTGGCCCCCCTTTGTGCTGCCCCTGCCGTCTCTCTCGGTGTATCTCTCTCCGGTTATTCTCATGTCTCGGTGTAGAACACGATGGTGGTGCTCATCAGGCACAAGCTGTTCTGCGTCAAACCTGGAGTTCCACGGCCACCCGTTCGACAACGACCTCAAGACGTGCTATGATTTCGTTCTCGAAATGGGCATCCAAACGCACCTAGTGTACGTGAAGTGAGTCGATTCAAAACATCTCGCTGTTGTGGCCCGAGCTCCGCATCGTGAGCCATGTTTTATTATTCAAAGCGGAGGGAACGCGTTTTCGTTGTGGTTCCGCAAATTTGACAGAGCACTACCAAACATTCGTTTCCTCCTGGGCGCATGCTGTCGAGCTCGAGCTGGAGAAAGGTCCAACTTACGAGGCAGTGTTTGCCAGGCACCCAAATATGATTTACCTTCACAAATTCACGCGACTACGTCGTGACGGTCTGGTACTCTAGTACTCACTTTCCCCCCGAGATACCACGTTTAAGAGTGGTATGCACGTATGTTCGAACGCTTTTTTGACATTCCGTATTTGTGTGTTCGTCATCAAGTCAGCCAACCGAAGGGTTTTCAAAGTTGCCGGTAGTCGGGGGGGAGTGCGCGATGAACAATCAACTGTCCAAATGCCACGGTCCCTTCCCCCGGGGTACACACTGTTCCAGCTCGAAAAGGGAATATTTTCCAGGGGGCGTCTTGGGCGTCCGGTGTATGAACAGACGAAAGAGGCCACCTCGCGGCAGCGAAGTGCGAGGTGGAGCAGACGTGCGAGCAGGAGCAGCAGCAGGAGCAGCAGCATCAGAAGTGGCAGCATCAACAGACGTGACCGCCACGGTTCCCCCGGAGGAGGGCGTTGGAGACGCGGCCGCAACGGGCCGACGTCTTGGTGCTGGAGGAGGCGAGGGGTCGGCGAAGGACAGCAGCGACGACGACAACGACGGCCTCAACAAGGACGGTACCGCGGAGCCCGGGCAAGACGGCGAACTCGGCTGTGCCGCATCCCCTGCGAGCACCACCAGGGACCGGGACGAACGGTGCGTGTGTATGTGTGCGGTCACGTCGTCAGGCATCCAGAGGGTTTCCATAGTGTGGCGGTAGTCGGGGGAGGGTGCACGCTAAACAACTGCCTATAGGTCCCAATGTTTTGGATACACCGTACCCAGGTTGAAACGTCCAAATAGTGCTTGTTTGATTTCTCCCTTCGTGTTTTCAGCTCAGAACTACGCGAGGGGGGACCCCAAGACAGCGGCGACAATGACGTAGACGACGACAGTGGTGGAGGAGGAATACTCGCGACGCCAGCAGTAGCTGGGTGTAGTACCCATCAGCAGGCTAGCTCGTCTACCATCGAACTTTGCAGCATGCGCAGCACGGCTGCTGCAAAGATTCAGAGTCTGGTGCGAGTGTTCCAAGCCTACAAGAGGTACCCGATGTGTGTGTTTTCATGAAGAAGGTTGACTGGAGGGGGGGGGGGATGGGAGCTCGTACTAGACAATCGCCCATGAGTAGATTTTGATCACATAATAATGATGCCGTTACCCTCGTCGGAGTTCCGGTTTCTTTACCTGGTGCTGCTCCCAGCAGCTGCTTGCGTCGCGATTTCTCCTCTTCCGGCGCGGTCACTATCGCGGTCGTCGTTTCATCGTCGCCGCTGGTATTTAGCCTTATGAACTGGAAGTACCAGGAGAAAATGGGGACAGAGGGCGGCGTAGAAGCCGAAATCAAACCAAATGGTTTGATTTCGGCTTCTTAAGTGGTTGTAAAATTCACATGGATACGTTGAAAAATGGAGTGATGATGCAACGTCCGTGTGCATACGTGGTCACGTCAGGCATTCGGAGGGTTTCCAAAGTAGTGGCAGGCAGGGGAGAGGGAGCGCTCTGAATTATTGCCCAATTGTCGCGACATGTTTGTGTACATCGTGCCCTGGGTGAAACAACGAGTGCTTGCTCTGAACACGCCAAAGCTTTTCGGGGGGGGCGTCTGGTGGAATGTCTGAAATACATCGTCAATGCACTACACGTTTATGACGGGACAGCATCTGAACATTACTGGCCCTCCGTCACTGTGTTTTGTTGATATTTTCAGGGCATGGAACGACGCATGGAACGCTAACAGGGGGGGGCGCAGGGCTCGCCGCAGAGCTCGCAACGCCTTGAAAAACGCCAATCACCCCGTGGCGGCGATGGGGCAAGGCGGAGCGATAGCCGGCGGCGCCGCGGTGGATCAGGCGGTGGTGGTTGAGCAGGCTGTGGTCGGCAATGTCGCGGTTGATCAGGCCGTGGCGGTTGATCAAGCGATGGACGGCAACGTCGGGGTTGATCAGGCGGTGGTTGGCGAGCCCGCGGTTGATCAGACGGTGGTGGTTGATCAGGCTGTGGTCGGCAATGTCGCGGTTGATCAGGCCGTGGCGGTTGATCAAGCGATGGACGGCAACGTCGGGGTTGATCAGGCGGTGGTTGGCGAGCCCGCGGTTGATCAGACGGTGGTGGTTGATCAGGCTGTGGTCGGCAATGTCGCGGTTGATCAGGCCGTGGCGGTTGATCAGGCGGTGGCGGTTGATCAAGCGGCGGTCGACGACGTCGAGGGAAAAGCGGGAGCGACGTCAACCGGAAACGAAGCAGAAGTAGGAGACAGTGCCGCCACCGTTCGACGAGGGCGGACTGTTGGAGACGTGGCCGCGGAGCCCGAGCAAGAGGACAAGGTCGCCGACGCTCCACCCCGTGTGGGCGGCACAAACAGGACCAGCAAGGTCTCGGTGGCGCGCCGTAACACCGGTGCTGTCGTCGGCAAGGCTCGTAGCCCCAAGCCGCCACTTCTGGTAAGGGGGAGGGGGTAGCCCGTCTTCCTATTCAGTCACAGTGCTCAAAATATGGAAGAGTTTTTCGCAGTTGTTGTAGGTGTTACTGCTTCGGTCAACTCACCTGGACTCTCGTTGACCGACTTCGTTTCAGTGCCCCGATGTGTACGCCCTGTTAGTTGATGTTGACTCATCGTGGAAACGCTGACTGTACACTTGGATGGCTCGATCAATACGGCTGTGAAACGTGCCACATGCACCTCGAATCAACACGACGGGGTGCTAGGTTCAGGTACCTCGCCACCGCGGCGATTTGTGCGCCGTACAGTGCAATGCTTGAAGGAGGAACAGTTCCAAACGGGAATGCTTCCAGCATGCCTCTGGCCCCTCACTAGCCTGTCGACCATTGTGGCTCTTCCCACCAAACGCACCTGTTTTTGCCAGCTGATCAATCAAGTTCCTCTCAAAGAGATGGCGATGACATCAAGACCTCGTCCGAAATGTCACGATCCTCCGCGAAGAGAAAGGGCGTGAACCTGAAGACTTCGCCCGCCATGCGACGGGCGCGCCTATTTACCGCCGAGGATGCTCCAAGCCAGAGTAGAGGCAGGCAAGTGACGAGGCACCAGGAGTCTCGTTCGGTTAATATCATAGTTGGTGAAAGCACATTGTGTTTGCGGGAACTGCACCGTACGTGGAGGGTGTGATCAACGCGCGTGAATACCGAACGACCGCTACTGTCTTCAGCAGTTGTGGTAAGTAGATGTGATCCACTTGCCACTTCGTTGCCGCAAAGGTCCATGCAGACCCACTGGCACGGATTCTGCACGTAAACTTGGCTGGGGTTTACCGCGCGATTGTCTTGTGCTCCACCAAAACACCCGGAGAGTTGAGAAGCATATCAAACGTGTACCCAAAACGAGCGACCTCTACCAAACGTATTCTACACCCCCCGCCCTCTGTCGGCCAGGCCGTCCTCGCACTCGCGAGTGTCGAAGGCGGCTGCAAATCGGCCGGGCCAGGCGGTGCGGCCTCCCGTCGTGGCGGTCAAGTCCAAGAAGGGTGGCAAGTTCGGCTCCGCGGCGAACACTGGAAAGAGCGTCGCCGAGGACTGCCCATCGGTAAGTGGGGAGAGAAAAGAATGGGTGATGGAGGGAAAGCACAGTAACGATCAGGCACCCGTGCGCGGGAGAGAGGGGGGAGAGGGGTAGTAACCTCTCTTGCTATTCTGGCGTTGTCTTGAGAAGGGCATGCTTTTGAAGGTGTTTTCGGCGATATGGCTGAGGTAGACATTTGCTGCTTGTTTCCATGGCCGAAGATGTCGGTTGGTGTTGCTCCGATGTGTATGCCTTGTCAGTTGAAAATATCGCGTACGCAAGGCTTGCGCTGACTGTACGCTTGGATGGTTCGATCAAAATGGCTGTAGCACGTGCCGCCTGCACCTTCCACGACGAGCGAATCATGAAGCTAGGGCGCCAGGTTCAGGGACCCCGCCACCGCGGAAATTTGTGCGCCGCACAGTCAGTGGAACATTTGAAGATTAAGTTCAAAACGCATATCCTCCCAGCATGCCTCCGGCACCTTACGGCCTGTCCATCCTTTTGGCCCTTACCTTGCGATGAACTTGATTCGAAGCAGATAATAACCGAAAAGGCGCACAAGGACTTGATACCCCCGTCGGCCTCGGTGCCTCGTCGACGTGAGGCAAGCGCGGTGCCGACCAAGGCGATCCGGAGTTGCCCGCCAAGAAAGCTCTCGCCGGGGCAGTGGGAAAGCACACCCCAAGCACCGAGGCCGAGTATCGGCAGGTAAGAGACGAGGCGCTGGGAGTCTTTCGATCGTGGTGGTTGGTGAAACAAGAACCGTGTGCACTAGATGTGAGAAGATGCGGCGAGACTTCATCGAGGGGACCACTACGGTTTAAGCTACTGCTGTTGTGAGCAGGTTTGGTCCAACCGCCACTTGGTTCCTACAGAGGTCCATCCAGACCTACATGTATTGGTACGAATGTTGTATGGCGATTTGGCTAGGTTATTGCCGCGTGTCTTGGATTTCACTTGAGGGAACAAACAGCAAGGGTAGAAGCGTAGCGGCTTGTACCCATACTCCCATTGTCTCGACCAACGTACGCTCTCCGCCCAGGTTACACTATGGTGGCGAACGTTCGCGTCAGCGGGTGTTAGAGCCGCCAGCAAGCCAGGGTGCGGCGTCGGCAAACCCATGGTGGCAACGGCGTCCCGTTGTGGTGGCCGAAGAGCAGGACGACAGGTTCGTCTCCGCCATTTCTTCGCGGAGCACTACCGGCAGCTGCAGGCTGCTACCGGTAGCCCGACGCGCCATCAACAGCAGCATCACCCGTAGCTACTGGCCGCTACCGGTGGCCCAACGCGCCATCAACAGCATCATCACCCGCAGCTACCGGCTCCTACCGGTGGCAAGACGGCTCATTGCCAAGAGCGTCACCAGCAGTCGGGTGAGGCTGACGCCGATGGCACGTCGTACTACCAGCATGGCAAACGAGGTAAGCAGTCCAAGGTCTTTGCACCCGGTACGAGAGCTAAGAGACAAGTCGATGCCGGTAGTAAGGCGAAGTCAGAAGGTACTGTAGGTCCGCGTGTTGTGTGAGGGAGGTGGGCATGGGGGGGGATGTCTTCCTCCTGTACGTTTTTTTCGGAGATAGAGATATTACCGAAGAGAATGTTAGTGGTGTAGTCTGTGCTTAGATAACACTTTCCATTGCTTGTGTCCATGCCCGATGGCATTGGTGTACGGTGTTTCGATGTGTGCCCTGCGAGTTCATGTTTACACCTCGTACGCATGTCTTGCGCTGACTGTACGCCGGACGGTCATATGGAACTTGATGCAATGGTATCGCGGAATGCACCCTGTACGACGATCGCAGCAAAGGAGCCGGGGGCCTGAATGCAGGACCCCGCCGCTGCTTCATTCAGCTTGTTCGCGGAATGGTGGAACGCATGACGGACGAATGAACAAGCTCCAGACAACGCTTCAACGCCTCCGGCTCCCCACCGCTGTGTTACCCTGTGATTCTTCCCACGAAACCTCTGAACCTCCACGTGTCGCTTTCATCGGCTTGTTCGGGCAGCCGGACGCTCCGTTAGCAATGCACTGTCGCCCACTCCACTCGATCAAGAAATGCCCAAGGCCCTTTCCAAGAGGACGCTCTCGGTGCCTCACCCAAGTGACACGTCCGCGGCGGCGGGGGCACACCGGGACGTCGCACTTGCAACTGCTGCTGCTGATGCTGCTTCCGCCGTTGCTGTCGCACAGTCTTTCCCCGTGGCTTCGTCGGGACTGGGAAGACCACGAACAAATAGGAGGGTCGACAACGGTGGCCGGCTGCGTGGGGGCAACCGTGCTGAGGTATGACGAAGGTATTCCTGTGTAACCCTCCGCCGATGTGATTTTCCGGAGTCGTGAGTTGCGGTTGTGCGCATGAAAGACTAATCGATACGCAACGCTGGTGGTAGCACCTTGCACGGCATGACTTTTCCCGAAGCATACAAGACGATTGGTTGCGGTTATGTCCCCTGCAAAAGAAACGCGCGTGCGCATTTCCAGAGAAACTAAAGTAGGCGACACACGGCCGGCATCTTGAGTGTCTATTTTCTTCACATATAAGTATCTTCTACCCATGACCATGGATGTTGGCAACAACCACAACAACACCAACGGATGCTTGTAACTTGTGCGACTTGTTTTGCGCGCACCATGTGGCCCTCCCGATATTTCGCGCCACTTGTTCCCACCCAAAGGGTCGGCCCTGCGTAGCCCACCGGTCGATTCTCCACCACGAGGTGGAACCATTGCAAATTTGCGACATGTGTGGGAGGCGCAGGACTCGTTTACGGTACCACTCTGGCTCATATCAGTGTCATGCCTGCCCGGCGGATCTGTGTGGTATGTGCGGGAAGCCCGGAACCCGACATGCTCTTCACGCCGATCGCATGTGAGTCGGAGGATGTGGGTTCAGTGTAAGCATCTGTTGAGTTGATACGATTTGTGTCTGTTGTTGCGTTTACGATTGTCGGCGTGTTTGTTGTGTCTTTTCGTCTTTTCTCCACGAAAAAAAATGTTCTTAAAGTGAGCCCGGTACTTCCGTGTGCGGTTTGCTGATCACTAACCCCACGAGGGGTGTGACGTCCGTGGTCGCAGGCTTGCAAACAACAATGAGGAACACACGGAACTCAGCTCAGCACTCTGCACACATACATCTGTTCGAATCGTTTGGCGAAGTTGTCACATCAATGACGGAAAAATGACGCGGTTTGGAATACTTGTCTTGCAAGTATCAGAAAATGTGACTCGCGAAAGACGTACAACAAGACAAATGACGTTTCGCTCAAATGATGGTTGCCTGGCTGGATGTATGACGTCATCGGGGCTCCCATCCTGGTTCTCCTAAGCCATGGCACGATGTCGCAGGGATTGATCACTCCGTTGGGTCGCAACTGTTTCGTACCTTCGGGCTCCTTAAGCACAGGGCTACGTGACGTAACGTTTGTAAGCTTCCAAGCATCTCGGTAACCCCTCCTGTGTCATGTTTCCAAAGCCTTCGGTTGAAACCCTATATTGTTGGTCGACTGCGAGTTTTTTTTATCGTGCACGTTGCCTCGTCGATGACGCCCGCAACGCGACCTTTTCGCTCGCCAGACGCCCAGAGCACCCCTTCTACATCCCTCCCAGGAGGTTATGGGTTCGACGATCACCACCCGCTGCGGCCCCCAGCACTCTGACTGCCGTTGGGCCCCCAACCACTCCTACTGGGGATGCCGCCGGCTGTCGTGGTGTATCGGTGGTGGCACCTCCCTCTGCCGACCCGTCACCAATGGACGTCGATGACCCCACTCCCGCTACCACTCCCACCCATGCCACGGGGTCCATCTTCGGCGGCATATCCGCAATCGGAACCGGTGTAGCTACGGTTTCGACGGCGCCGACACCAATGGCGGTGGCCAACCCCACTTTCGCCGCTCCACAAGCACCTCCTGCACCATCCACCTTTACTGGCAACGGTGCTCTGTTCACGCTCGGCGGCGGCGCGGCTTTAGCGACAACGGCGGCGGCGGCGGCGGCGACGACAATGACGACGACGACAGCCGTTCCCCCGACCCGCGTTTCCGCCATCAACGCCCGTCCGCTCTCCGCCGGCGCTTCGGCTAGCGTAGCCACAGCTTCGATGGCGCCGACACCAAAGTGGTGGCCAGCGCCACTTTCGCCGCTCCACAAGCACCTCCTGCACCATCCACCTTCAACGGCAACGGTGCTCTGTTCACGTTCGGCTGCGGCGCGGCTTCAGCGACAAGGGCGGCGGCGACGACAACGGCGGCGACGACGGCCCCCTTTCCCGGCCCGACCCTCACGGCTGGTGGGGTTGCCCCCCACGGACCCGGGGGTTGTACGGTATTGTCGGTAGTACCCGTGCCCAGCTTCAACTTCGACAAGGGCGGTGCAAACGGGGAAGGCGGTGCCGTCACTACTCCTCCGGCTCCCGCCGGTGCTTCGGCTTTCTGGCGCCGTCGTCGCTGGCTGGAGGGGTCGGCTCTGCCCAAGGCACGGGTGCTGCTCCGCTTCCTCCGGTAGCACTTAACACTACACAAGGTGGATCTTCGGGCAGTGTAGCTCGGAGAGCCAGTTCCAGCGGGATGAAACGGCGCCGGCAATGATGCTGCGCAATGACATGATGGGCATAGTAATCTTGTTCGCTCCTTGGCTGCATGGTGTTGCCCGAGACGAATACCTATCAACGTCACCTCGGTATTTCACGAACGTCGTCCTCATCGTTAATTGATGTACAACAATAATTCTCATCAGTCGAAAAGGCTGTTGTTAAGTGTGTTTGTTGTCCCGGCTCACTGTTGAAGTTGAGTTTTGAGGCTGTCGTGGAGTGGTCTTGGGCTCTGCATGCATGGCCGTACGTAGTGCGGGTGAATGAATGAGAGCTGTTGTGGATGTTGATGTTGATGTTGATTCTGATGTTGATGTTGCTCGTTGTCTTGGGCTTGGAGTGCTCGGAGTGCGGTTGGATATGCTTTAGGATAGCAGGGCGGGGTACACAGATATATCACGGGCTAGGAACAACACTGTCACTACCCTTCTTGTCTTTTCTTCCATTCTTGTTTCAGCGGGCGGGATGCCTGGCGTTCTTAACCACCCACCTGTACCATCGAGGGCTTGCTCCTCGCAGGACGCTTGTATATTCCCCTTCAAACGAGAGTCTTTGCCAGCATGCCACACAGCTGCCAGGACTGTTTTCCATTTCGAGCTTAGGGCTTCGCGACAGGTGGGCGTTGGGATATAAAGACAGGCGAAACGATGTGGCTGCGACGCAACGTTCCGTGCCGTTGTTGATGCTTTTCTCCGAAAAAATGTCCAGTCAGTCTTGGTCAAGAAGCGACCGAATGTTGTGCCTGTATGACGAGTTCTCGACTGACCCTGTAGGTAGTTGAGAGCTGCGCGTCAACCGGGTACCTCGCAGAGGGACCCACGCAAAGTTTTTTATCTCCGAGTGGGGCTTCGAGCAGAAGACTACTTTTCCATCTCCGACACGAAGTGCCTCGTGCGCCAAGCTGACATCCCTGACCTGACATGTTCGCATGGAAAAACACCCCATCACAACTGGAAGCACACTCACTATCCCACCCTTGCTCGTGGCTGATTTGATTAAAAAACATACTTCAGTCTAACCGAAAATTTAGTGAAACAGGAACGACAGCGCCCTCCAATAGAAGTATTATTCTTGCTGGGTTGTCTGCCGCCAGAGGAACGGAGTGGAAAACCCCGTAGCGTCCCTGAACATCCCTGAATAGTGTATCTCCTCAGTGCTCAACGCTGTTGTACGCGGTACGATGCGGTACGATGCGTACGATGTGCTCTCTGTTCGAGGACTCCGTGCTCCTGAGTCATGCTCCACAAGCACAACACCGACATCGTCAGCGCCCTCAGAGGCACTCACTCACTCCTGTAGTCTTGGCATGAATTGCTGAACCTCCAGGATTGAAGAAGCTCCGTCTCACGGACGGTGTCAGCATCAAGCGCCCCTCCCGACACAGATCGTAAGGGGCGAGGTGGAGAGATGCCATCCCAGGTACATACAGTAGACCAAATATATTCCAAAGCTCAATTGCTCCACAACCAAGAGGGTGCGGAACGAACACAACACGCGGGCGGAAAGCCCACGACGAGATACTTCCAAAACTACCTATGTTTGGTGTTGGTACAATCAGTCTTGGTTTGTGGGGGTAGTCTAGGCGAGCTTAGAAAACCGGCCTGGGGGGGTGTCATCTCTCTGCCTCGACTACTAACGGTAGTCTATTATTCGTGACCATCTTGGACGGACCTAAGAGGCCGGTCGGGACTGAAGCGGTATGTATCAGATTTGGCGACGGATGCGGCAGCCATCGTCTCCCTTTGGGCTGTGTTCTGGGTATATAGTCTAATGCATACGACAAAGCCAGCAACCGGGAACTGCGCTATCCTGTTCCTTCCTCCACAAGGGGAAGCCGGCGGCTCCGATGGTGACCTAGCACGCGGCGCCCGAAGCAACAGACAGGCGGCGCTGGAACTCGAAGGACTATTGCAAGATCACCGACATCATCTATCCGCGCAACATCGCGCGCCCCAGCGACCATCATGTTGTTGTCTTCAGGACTACACCAACGAGCCATCCCACCTGCGGTTCCCCCAATCACTGTACGGAATGGGGGAGCCGATCACGGGCAGGGACTGCTAAAAACGGCACCCCCCGACAGCTTTCTGCGTAGTAGAAGGACGGATGCCAAGCCGAGACGGTTGAACACCCACACGGCCAAACGTAACGGAGGACGCACCAATCGAGCTCAAACTCTTCAGAGTTGTTGCAACACGGCCAACGGAATGATTTTTTTCGCGCCTCGGGAGTTCGACCAAAACCAACGCTTGGTTTGGAGCTTCTGACTTGAAGTGATCACCGACGCACTTCACAGTTAAAATATCTGTATAAATTTAATGGTAAAAAAAAATGGTATAATATTCCTAACGTGGATCCGTAGTTTGTGTATAGCAACGTGGATACATCTTTGTTCCCTCGCGTCATGAGGCGAGAACGTACGCGAAAGAGGGAAGGATAACTTCGAACCCACCCGAGTCGACGTGCACGGCGGCTTGCCGCCACCCCGACTATTGGTAAATCACGTGATGGGGGGCTCAAAATCACACGCTTCCCAGCAAGCAGCCCAAAGAAGAGCAACAAAATATTGGCTGAGGTGATTGCTTCAATTGTTTCCCGACCCATAGCAGTGTAGGCTCCCCTCGCGTTCCCTTCTGTTCTTGTCGGCATCTCCGATATCGTTCCTCAACTCAATGGCCGGCGGTCGACACCATCCCCTTGAGAGGAAACGATCGTCCACGACTTCTCCTTCCACCACCCACAACGAGCGCTGAGAATGCAGCTGCTCTACTGCTGCTGTTACCACGCTACCACCGTAAGTCAACCAGACACGCCCTCTACTGGCCCAACACGCCACCAGCGGTTGCTGGCTGTTGAAAGACGGACTGAAGCTCCCTGTTGAGAAATCGCACTAAGCTGGAGGGGGGCCCGAAAGAGACCGCCTCTTCCGTACTACGGACAACATACCCAGTGACAAAAAATGCGTGGCATAGGGACGGAAGTTGACACTGAAGCACATGGACGCATATATATGCGAAACCCAACGCACTTACTCCCAAACACGACAAAACCAAAACAGCACACGATTCGGCCGGTGCGTGCTTGGTTCATCAGTGCTTTGAAAGCATAGATTTTGAAGCTCCTCGTTCGTCTAGTCTATGTTCCAATAACACCAGTACCACGACCTCTCGCCTCGAGCGCAGGCAGCATTGGAGTTATCGCTCCCTGAACGGTGCCTGTTTCGCGAGCGGCACGACGGAACAGCACCGGTCGAGTGAGACCCATCTCCTTTTCCGATCGTCTTCCAACTGACCCGTCTTCTCTACCGCCCCCCCCGCGGCCCCGCAACAACGCCTTCTTTCACCTGTTGTCTCATCCTGAAATAAGCACGACGGTACCCCCCAAAGACATCCACTTCCCTGGTGTGTAACCGTCCGCAACCGAGCCCACATCCACCCACGAGGACACAGGGGGCGCCAACACCAACAAGTGAACGGGGACCGTCGGAGACAGCTATCGGGCTTTCGTGCGTACTACCCGCACGCTCTGCTACGTTACTGCTGCCGCACGCAGGGGCACGTACAAAACCGAACCTGTAAGCCGTCTAAGCAACACAGCCCTTTTTCTCCCTTTGTGTTATTTACTCGGGGGCAAGAGATGGAGGGTCGTGCCACACGAGACTGCTGTTTCGACACGGCGGCGGAAACAAACAAGTCAAAACAAAGAAACATCTTTAGAAGAAAAAATATCCCAGACCAATTTCATCGAGACAGGCCGACACACCTACCTCCAACCTTAAAAAAACGCAAACTATCTAATCATAAGTGTACCCATCGTCGCCAGCACCTAAACCTACAACCCCCAATTACCCCCCCCCCCATCGACAAGCAGTCAGTCATTCGCTATGAAAACACCCCACGGCATGCCCGTCTTCAACACCAAGCACTATTCACCACCACCATCTACCGCTGTACCCCTGAAGTCTCTCGAGACACGTTGTTGTGACACCGACACCCGCCGCCGCAGCGACCGAGAGAGCGAGAACACAACCTTCCGACCAAAATAAGTCTGCTTGAGTCATCCACAAGTACATGCTTGGATCGCACCACGCACTCCCTCCCCAATGCCCCGCGAGCAAAAGCCGGCCTACCACTTGAGCAAAAATCAAAACGCTCCTGTTCCCATTTTCCTCCTTAAGGGCCTAGCGGCGGTATCGGCTGTGGCCCCCGCCGCCGCCGCCCATCATCTGCATCTGTTGCAACTCCGGCGGGACGTGGTTCTCCGACTCGGTTAGGATCTTGATGAGCTCGCGGCCGTTGCGGGAGTTCTTTGAGCCGAAGAAGCTCACGGCCACGCCCTTAGCGCCCGCTCGGCCGCACCGCCCGATGCGGTGGATGTAGTCCTCCATGTTGTTGGGGAAGTCGAAGTTGATCACCATCTGGATGTCCTTCACATCGAGCCCGCGCGCGGCCACGTCCGTTGCCACCAGCACCTGGAAGTTCCCGCCCTTGAAGTCCTTGAGGACGTAATCGCGCTCCTCCTGTGTCTTGTCGCCGTGGATGCAGCGGGCCTGGTACCCGTCCTGCCGGAGGGAGCGTGTGAGCGCATCGCAGCCCTTCTTGGTCTCCACGAACACCAGCACCTTACCGTTGTGGCCGTGCTGCTGCAGGTGCTTGCCGAGACTGCGGTACTTGTTGAAGTCCTCCGTGCACTCGATGATCTGCTTGATGTCCTTGTTCGCCGCAAGCTCCAGGGATCCCACCGTCACCTGCAAGAAGCGAAAAAAAGAAATAAAAAGGAGGGGGTGGCAACGAAAGGGGGTTAGTTTCTCCACACAAATGCATGCATAGCGACCGGTTTATCGATTCACCGTGGCGAGCATGCTATTCAACCGGTGGCCGCTGTCCTCGAAACGCTTGACCTGCCGTTCTAGGCCGACACGACGACAACAGTGGGCTTTCACCGGGGGATGGGATGACCCGCGCTCTACATGCGCCCACAGCATGTACCTCGTCCTGAAGACGCGTGTTGCTGTGGACACTACCGTCGTGCCCCTCCGCTCTCACAAAAATTGGGCCCCTTCGCTCGGAAAAGCGTCAGTGACCGAATATGGCCGCCACAGCCGCCGCCGTTGTCAACATGCTGCAGAGCGCCTCACGCTCACCCACTAGCAACTGTCCCACAACACCGACACCTGTCCAGGTTCTTCCGCGCGGTCACATCAACAACCAATCGTTCCCGAAACTCGAAAAAAAAAACAGGGGGTTTTGCTCCAATTTCCAACCTCGACGACTGCCTGCCCACCACCTCAACAGGGGCCGACCACATCGTCTACAACAGTCATCTCCAAACCTACGAACCACGCACGGCTCCAAGAGCCAACCAACCAACGAACGATCTGACTAACACATGTACGGACGGATTGATGTACCTGGTAGTAGTGGTGTAGGAAGTCACGCGCCAGCGCCTGCACCTCCTTGGGCCAGGTAGCGCTCCACATGAGCGTCTGCCTGTCGGGCCTGATCTGGCTCACAATCTTGCGGATCTGGGGCTCGAACCCCATGTCCAGCATGCGGTCTGCCTCGTCCAGAACCTGTGTTTCAAAAAGCGCGTACGGCAGGTTGGGGTATGCATCAAAAGCGGCAACACCTCGAGCAAAGTGTGGGCATGCGATCGGCGGGGGTGGGGACAAGAGAAGTGACCGTCTTCTGCCCTATCATCTTGTCGACAGCGAAAGGAGAACGGTTCCATGTCGCTCCACCCAGCTTGTTGCGTTTCAATTTTCGTCGTAGCATAGATAAGAGCCTGGCACACCTTCTTTCAACCCCCATCGCGGTCGGCGGGGCCAACGGCTAAATTGAACCGAACGCCTACTTCCAATGTTTTCTATATCACCCAACGAGATCACGACACCAGAGACACCCCCGCATGCACAAAAAAACAATCCATGACACAACCGAGAACGAACTCCGAAAAACACGCAATTTAGAAGCGCTATTCAGCTTCCCTGAGACTTGCGTCCGCTCCTTCGTCAGCCGGTTGGCACACGGTCGATGCCCACAAAGAAAAACACACACACAAACCACATGGTTGCATAGACTCCCGACCAGGAACACGCCCATACACATCATACACTCACCAGGTACGTGACGCGGCGCAGGTTAGTCTTTCCCGACTCGAGAAGATCGATCAGGCGGCCGGGGGTGGCGATCACGATCTCGACCCCCCGGCTCAGGTCGTTAACCTGGACGCGTTTGGGCACGCCTCCGTACACGCACGTGTTCTTGATCTCCGAAGACCTACCGAACTTGTCGCACTCCTCCTTGATCTGCACCGCCAGCTCGCGGGTCGGCGCCACGACCAGGACGATCGGGCCGTCTCCCTGCTCTAGGTACGGCTGCAGTCGTCGTCGTCGTTTTGGTTGTTGGTATACATTTGGCAACCCAAACGCCAACCCAACAGCAGCAGGGTCGCGGCCGAACGTACAAGACGAAGACGATCCACGAAGAGGAAGGAGACGCCGAACCAAACCCGTCAAGACAGAGCGACGGCATTGCCGGAAGGAACGAAAAAAAAAAACAGCAACACGCCGCCGCAGCAAGAGAGCACCGCACCCGCGAAGGTACATCGGACAAAACGCGCAGGGAGGCAAAGGGGGAGGGGGGGGGGGGGGGGGGGGGGGG
>CACKRE030003081.1:126526-155064 GCA_902602495.3 Ectocarpus sp. CCAP 1310/34
TTCGCCCGCGAGGGACTCACTAGGTCGATTTCGGCCCCGGCCGGGGAGCAGGCCGAGGGGGGGGGATCAGTATCTGTGTGTTGTGTACATGTACAATAGTGTTGGTCCCGCGAGAAGAGGAGTAAGGTCCATCCGTTGTGTGTGCGTCTGTGGACAGACTTTTCCTCGCGGTGTTTTTCGTGATATGACACCTCTGGTATTCTGTCTGTCCTCGTGTCTCCGTTGTCTCTCTATCCCTGCCGCCCCCCCCCCCCCCCCCCCCCCCCCCCCCCCCCCCCCCCCCCCCCCCCCCCCCCCCCCCCCCNCCATCCGCCCGGCCTTCTGGAAAGACCCGCGGCCTTCCTTAGAGCTGCGGGAGGAGCTGGGTCTAGAGGCCGAACCCCCGGTGGCGATGGTGATGGGCGGGGGCGACGGGGTAGGCGGCATGGGGGCCATCGCCACCGCCGTGATCAAGACCCTGGCGGAGGAGCTAGAGCGCAGCCAGGTGATTGGATTGCCCACCCCACCCCCCCTTGTTGTGTCTTGTTGTGTCAAGGTCGAGGGGGAGGGAGGGAGAGGGAGAGAGAGAGAGAGAGAGAGAGAGAGAGAGAGAGACTAGGCGGGGACCTGCGGGGGAGGTGGTCTGCCTTGGGGAGGTGGTCTGCCTTATTTGTGGGTTGAGGAAGGAGGAGGAGGAGGGGGAGGAGGGAGGAGGCGGAACCGCCCTCTTTTTGGCGGGGATCGGCTTGAGATGCGTGCGTGTATGGCCGCTAAGGGCGTTTGGGAATGCACCCGCCGAGCCTCCACGTGCCTCATTTGTGTGTGCAGGCAGCAGCAAAAGGGAAAAGACTTGAAAGCGACAGACGCTCTTCGCGCAGCCACCCCTCGATGACGCCTGTTTAGTGACACCCTCCAGTGGACAAGACTGAAATGAAGTAACACCTTAGTCGCTGGCGAAACCCCAACTTCCCCGGTCGTCGCGCTTCCACTTGATTGGCGTGTTTGGCGACAGTCTCGCCCTTGCGCTGTGTTGCTGTTAACACGAAACCGTCTCAGTAGGCACACAAAACGGTAGTGGCGTGGACTATTCGACACAACGAAGACGAGCAGCGATTTGAGAATTGCTGGCGGTTGTGCCGCATAGCTGCTGCTACGGCGTTCCTCCTGTGTTGGAGGCACACGGCCCCTTTCTCAGTTAACCTCATCGCCAACACTCACTCTGGTTATTTCACAATGCCTCCTTCCTCAGTCGACCTCACCGCCAACGCTAAGTTCTGGTTATGTACGAAGGAAAAGTAAATACGAAACCGACAGAGATGAAGAAATGAGGAACGACACTTGTTCTTGAATACCAAAGTGAACCTGAAAAATTTCGGGGTGATACTTGTGCACCAGGTGGTGGTGATCTGCGGGAAGAACGAAGCGGTCAAGCGGGAGCTCGAGGAGGCCGACTGGCCCAGCAACACGCGCGTCATCGTGCGCGGGTTCGTGTCGAACATGGACGAGTGGATGGGGGCGGTGGATACCCTGGTGACGAAGGCGGGACCGGGGACTATCGCAGAGGCTACGATAAGGGGGCTGCCGGTGATGCTGAGCGGCTACCTGCCCGGGCAGGAGGAAGGGAACGTGCCGTACGTGGTGAATGGTGAGCGACAGGGACCGGGGCAGAAGGACAGTGTGTGTGTGTGTGAGAGGGTGGTCGACAGGTGATTAGACCGCCCCGCCCCGCGCCCCGCCGGTGTTTGCCATCAGGGTTGGGTTTTCGTCGCTTGGCAGCGACGTTGCAAAACAAGCCGATCGATCGCTTTGTGAGCTCAACACCCAGGTTACCTTTTTTTTTTTTCTTTGTTTTTGTCCTTGTTGTTTTTTGCGGTGACTATTGTTATTTCGTGATCGAGTAGATTTTGTTGTGCAGAGTCGAGAGCCCTCGCTCCGCGCAAAGGGGATGATCGCACCATATTGTGTAAAAATGGTCAAGCACCCTCCAGACAGTTGTACAACAGTGCTTTTAACTGTTGTCTCTGTACGTGAAATCACCGCGATATCAAGTATGTCATTCGCAACTGTCATCCGTATGCAAGAAAGTATGCACGAGATGCCGAACACCCTCAGCGGAATGCAGCGTTTCTTGATGCGACTCGCCGAATACCTCACGGCGCTTCGCGCTTGGTGATGTGAGAGCCCGATCCGGTGAGAACCCGGCGTGCTCCATCCCGGCTTTGTAGGGATGCAAGGTCAATGGTCTATCCGCTACGGCATGCACGACTATGAATACACCCATCCCCCCTCCTCCACTCACTCCTCCGGTGTTTGCCATCGGGTTTGGGTTTTCGTCGCTTGGCAAAGACGTTGTAAAACAAGCCAATTCACTTCGTGAACTCGGCAACCAGGTTACCGTTTTTTTTTCACCTGTCTTTTTTTTTGGCGGTAACGATAATGGTGGTCGGGTAGATCATGTTGTGCGGGGTTGAGAACCCTCACTCCGCGCAAGGGGGATGATCGCACCACGTTGTGTTAAAATGGCGAACCATGTTCGAGGCAGTTACACAGTGCTTACAACTGTCTCTGGAATTGGAGACACCAGAAAGTAAATTAAGTCATACGCAGCTGTCATCCGTACGCAAGGAAGTAAGCACAAGATGCCGAACACCCTTAGCAGGATGCAGCGCACCCTTCATGCGACTCGCCGAATATCTCACGGCGCTTCGCGCTTGGTGATGTGAGAGCCTGGTCCGGTGAGAACCCGGCGTGCTCCGTCCCGGCTTTGTAGGGACGCGAGGTCAATGGTCAAACGACGACGGCATGCACGACTATGAGTACCCCCGAAGTACGTGGATATACTCCAAGGAGTCGCACAGGGCTGTACGATGTCACCCACTCTTTTCAAGATTTACATCAACGACTTGATAAGGGCGGTTGAAGCAGTAAGACAGGGAGTCCAAGTAGGGGGAAAGAGTGTGTCCGGACTGATGTTTGCAGATGATTTCGTGGGGGTATCCGAAACACCAGAAGGGTTGCAGGAACAAATAGATGCGGCAGTAGGATACACCCGAAAATGGAGACTGTCGGCGAACGTAGGAAAATGCGCAGTAGTGGTCTGTAACGAAGACAAGAAAAATCCCGTAGAATTCAAATGGAAATGGGGGGAGGAAGAACTACCGGTAGTAGACAGGTATACGTACCTGGGAGTAGAGATTTCGAAGGANTCGTAATACAGTGAGTCCAAGTAGGGGGAAGGAGTGTGTCCGGACTGATGTTTGCAGATGATTTCGTGGGGGTATCCGAAACACCAGAAGGGTTGCAGGAACAAATAGATGCGGCAGTAGGATACACCCGAAAATGGAGACTGTCGGCGAACGTAGGAAAATGCGCAGTAGTGGTCTGTAACGAAGACAAGAAAAATCCCGTAGAATTCAAATNCAGACATGTCCATGTGGCAAATCGGAGGAGAGTAGACCCCACATAGTTGGGGAGTGTGAGCTGTACAGGAAGGAAAGAGAGGATCTCGAGGAGGGCATGAGACAGAGGGTGTGACATGGACAAGTTTGGTAAAATAGACAACAGCGAAAAAACGATCGCGGTAATTGGGGATAGATGGTGGGCACAAGAGGCCTTAGAGGACGGGGATAAGATGTGCAAGAAATTTTTATGTAGTTTGTGGCAGAAACGTAAAGAGCTCCCAAATGTTGGTGGTGTCTCTAGTAGGGGCAGGAACGGTGCTCCGTCTCGAAAGGGACGCGTGGTCAATGGTCAAATGACTACGGCAAGCAACAAATGAGTACGCCCCCCCCCTCCCCCCTCCCCGTGCCATGGTTGTCCTGCCTTGTCTATTCATAGTGTCCAAAACTGAACCGGTGGTTGACAGGTAATCATACACAACCTTCCCCTCCCTTCTTGTCCTCTTCCCCGCACCATCCCCTTTTGTGGCCGCTGCGAAAAGGTGGCTTCGGAGCGTACAGCAAGAATCCGACGGAGATCGGCGCGACGGTCGCCCGGTGGCTCAAGAACCCCGAGCTGCTGCAGAAGATGAAGGACTGCGCCCTCCAGGCCGCCCGTCCGAGGGCGTCCTACGACATAGCCCGCGAGATCGCCGACATGCTCTTCCTCGACGCGGACGGCGGCGGCCACGGCGAACCAGAAGCAGTAGTAGCAAATAGTGGTGGCTGGGCTGGAGCCATGCACACGGCTATGGGAGGGGGTGGGGCACCGCAGAACGGGTTGGAGCAGGAACAGCAGGCGATAATGGAGACCGCTGGGCGGTCCGGGTGGGAAGGCGGCGGCGGCGGCGGCGGCGGAGGCGAGAGGGCGCCCGAGCGAAAGAAAGTGCCGGTGGGGTGAGAGAGATCTCGAAGTTGGCTACTGCTTGCTTGCTGCCTGGTTGTTATTGTGGTGGTGGCGTCATCGTGCCCGGAGTTGAGAAATTGTGTAGTAGGACAGGCGGAGGGGAGGGGAGGGGAGGGGAGGGGAGGGGGGGAAGCTAGAGTACTGCCGGTATGTATCGGTTTTGGTTTTGGCTGGCCCCGTCACTAGAGTTTGGAACAGAGCGGTGTGAAAGGGTTGGGAATGCCCACGCCGCCCGGTAACGGTATGCCGAAGTGTACGGGTGACGAATTGATTTCGTAACGACTTCTGACACCCACAACTGGCGGTCGAGGCGGTTAGGTTTGGTCTAGCCCCGTCGACGCATGGTTGTTTTCGCGCTTGGTCTCTCCCTTGCGAATGAGTTTCTGTGTCGTGTTGTGTTTCTTTGCCTCTAGAGAGTAGTTTTTGTGTTGGTCTTCTGCTGTCCGCCTAGTGCAGGGTATCAGTATCTGGGGTTGAATGTGTTGTTTTGTTGTTGTGTCGTCGTTTGTTTTCTGCAACAACGGGGTGTTGGTTGTTTTTTTTTCAGTTGATGTTTCGCTTGCGTCCAGCAGGACAATAAGGGGCATGAAGATGTTGACACACACAACACACACACGGGCGCTTCGCCTCTCTCTGTCTCAATGACACAAGAGAGGATAGACCTCCTCCGTCCACCACGAGGACTTTTCCACGGAATGTATTCCCCCTGCGCCATAATAGCTAGACCCGTTGGTTTTCGAGCGGGTCTTGTTGGCCTGTCAGCCGCCCGCCTGGGCACACGCGGGATGTCCGAGCGGTGCGGTGCTCGTGAAGAACAAGGAAGCTGGAACACAATAATGATTTTTAGCGAAGTTAGTCCACGAGGAAGGGTCTCATCACCTGCGGGTAGCTCTTGTCCCTGAGAAGCGGGGTTCGAGGCTCGTCTCTCTTCGGCTGACTCCATAGCCGAGGCACAACATATAACAGTACTGAAGACAGACACCTCTTCCTACCGTTCTGGTGCTACTGCTGTCTGGCCGAGTTCACCCATCCAAGTACAACGAGTGAGAGCGAAGCGATATAACTTTGTGCAGTAGCAGAACCTCAACCGAGGAGGCAAGGGGGGGCATCACATGCATACATCCCATGTTGTGCTTGCAATGCCGTCTGTATTCAAGGAGTTTCGGCTCTTTCGCGAAAAATTTGAGTTGTGTTGTTGAGCAAGTTCTGGAAGACGGCCCTCGATCCCTAGGGAGCTGCCACGCACACAACCCTCAGCAGTCCCGCGCACACATCATGCAGGGCGATCATCGATGAACGAGACATGGCACTACTTACTCCTCCAGTTCTTCCAGAGAATCATAGTTCTGATGAAGGAAAGACGGCCACGGGCGCAGGGGGCGAGTGGGCAGCGAGTGGCAGTGGGAAATATGCGATTTGGTTTTTAGTCGTTGAAGACTCAGCCTTGGGTCTGCGTGAACCATGTTGACTGTAGGAATGCCGCTCGCGAAAAATCTTTGCATCCACAAGACAACCACTGCAAAGTCAGCTTCGAGCACATCAATTAGTCTGGACGCTAATGTGGGAGAATTCCTGCAACGGTAACATAAGGATTCAGAATGGATGCTGCAGGTGAGGTGTGGGCGACAAATTTTCCCCCCTTCTCCTCTCGCGCTTCAAGGGCCTACCTCAAACTCTGGCAGGCCTCCTCCACTCCCAGCAATTGACAGGCCGCCCATCGAGCCGGTCATGCTCGAGAGGTCAAGGCGCCCCCCGTTCTTCCCTCTTTTGCCCAGACTCCGCCCCCCTCCCAACACCATCCCACCGGAGCTTGCCCCCACAGAAGGCGCTGTCAAGCCCCATTGCCCCTGTTGCTGCGACTGCTGCGTGGAATCTATCGGTGGCGACTTGGCCGTCGCCGCAGCAGTACTACCACCGCCACCGTTCTTACCCTTGGGTTGTCGCGCGTCTGGCAGACCCTCGGCGCGTTTCGTGAGCCCACTGCTACCACCGTGGTTGTTCGTGAGGCCAGTAGCGGCCATCACGGGCATTGCCGGGGTCGGTTTCGAAGAGGATATATCCTTCCGGGCCGCCGTCGCCCCTCGGTCTACGGCGCCGTTCGAGCCGGCGGCCGACTCCAGGAAGGCGAAAACTTTGCGTCGGAGGCGCTCGCTTGCACCACCGCTCCCTGCCACGCGATTCCCTCGCGCCGTCGAGGAGGAGAACGCCGCTTCGAAGCAGGGCGCAAAGACACCGGCGATGGCCGTGGTCGAGTGGTCGACCCCTCCGAGATCCTTCCCAGAGGCCAACCGGCGGGCGTGGCTCGTCACGGCGTCGAAGAGCTGGAGCCTTCCCGGGTGGGCCTTGCCGCCCCGGCGGTGCTCCGCGCGGACCTTGGCCGCGGTGACGATGCCGGACAGGGCTTCCGCCGGCAGTATCTCGGCCGAGTGGGCGGTGATCAGGTCCAGTACGGCTGCGCAAAGGTCCGCCATCCCGAACGCCGCGAGTTCGGGTAGGGGGGAGGTCGAGGCCGCCGTGTCGTCGACAGGGGTCGCCGCCACCGCCGTCACCGCCGCCGCCGCCCTTGCCGCCTTGGCCCCGCCCGAGCGCACCATGGCGACCGAGCCGTAGGCGTCGAGAACCCGACGACACGGCGATAGCGAGGACGACGGGCCTGGCCCATCCCCGTATGGCGCTGCTGCCAAGATCGCCGCCAGATTTTCGATCTGCGCCGTCAAGGCGGTGACGGCTCTCGCCGCTTCCGGCAAAGAGAGACGCGGGGGGCGGCTTGGCGTGGCTAGCGTTGTTGGGAGATACCCTTCCTTCGATGGTGTCCTCCTGACTTTGGGCTCGCCGTGGCGGCCGTCACGACGACTATCTTTTCTTCCCAGAACTGCTGTGATAGCATGGTCAAACCCAGCGGCCTCTGAAGAGAGAATCACCGATGCTGTTGTGGATCCCCTTCTCTCATTCTCCGCCTCGGTGCCCGCACCGTCGTCGTCGCTGGTGTCTTCTTCTTGTTCGCTCCACGATGGCACTCTTGCTGCGGCGACAACCCCCGTATCACGGTTACCTGCAGCCGTCGCCTCCCGTGACAGCGTCTCCCGCACGCCCTTTTCACTGGATCCGGCTGTACCACAACCGTCCCGCAGCTTCGACGCCGTTCCCTGAGACGAGACGGTCATCACGCGTCCGGAGCCATGCGACAAAGAAAACGATCGGGCCCTGTCTCCCCGCTGACCGGGGGGTGGCGATAGCTTCTCGGGAGGGCGGGGCAGGTCCAACTCCGCAGTCTCGTTCGTCGGGTAGCTTGGTTTCCCCCCCGCCGACGCAACGCCACGGACGCTTTCCACATCATCGCCGCTGCCACAACCACCGTCACGTCTATAAGGCGGCGGACGTGGCAGGCTCTGCGGTGGTTCTGCCGACAACTTGTCCTCGTCCGACCGTTGGCGGCGATGTCTGCGCCGCGAATCTCGCGTTCTGCTCTTGCGTTCCAGCGCCCTTTCTTCTCTCGTTTTGGCTGTCGCCGTCGTTGTCATCCCGGATCCGTGGCGACTGTTCTTCCGTACGGTGAGTGGGGAAAAAGAAGAACGGCGTTGTAAACTTTCCCCTCCAAGTGCTCGATTGTCACCCAGCCCTGCTGCAGCTGTGTCGTGACCGCCTCTACTCTCCGGATTTCCCGTAGCCCTGTCCCCGACGCGGCCGGATTTTTTCGATGCCTCTGCCTGCCTTGCGCAAAACACGTCCTGTAGCACGTCTTGTTCCAAGCTTTCGACGTCGCCATGCCCACTGCCTCTTCTTGTTGACCCCTCTGCCACACGCGACCTTTCGTGCGAGTTGGCTCCACCGCCCTCGTTCTTGCTCCGCTGTTCTTCCCTCACACCGGCGGGAACCTCCCCGTCTCTCCAGGCTTGCTCCAAGCCCTCAGAAGCAGGCACGGCACTCTCAGCACCACCCCGAGCCTTGCCAATACTACCCGATCCCCCTTCCGAACTCCCGCAGCTTTCTCTTGCGTCTCCTCTATCTAGGTCGTCGTCGGTGCCTATGTAGCACCGGTTCCCTCGCCGGCCTGCACCCTCACCACGGTCACTGCTATCGTCGCTGCCGCCATCGCCACTCTCGTCACTGCTGCGGGGGTCGTTCTCCTGGCGGCGGCGACGGCGACGACTCGCTTCCTCCTCTACCAACGCGACGTACCGAGTGCTGTTGCTGCCGACTGCTCGCGCGTCATACCGAGCGTTGCGGCCGGCCTCGTTGACCCGCTCGAGCTCCGCGTTCAGGGCCTGTCCATCTGCGGCCGTCGTTCGATCCCGCCGGACCTGCCTGACCGCGGATTCATTGCGCTCGTGTGCCTGTGTGTGTATTTTCGTGTGGGCGACGTTTCGTTAGGGCTCAAGATGTCGTTGGTCGGGGAGCACGACAGAGCGAGTGGGAGTAGATGTGCCATTAGGAAGACAAGCCAAGGGGCAATTTGGAAAGCTGCGCAGAGGTGCGTCTCCCGGACTGGGTCCCTGGGACAAAACACTTGCTGACATGGGTGCGGGATGAAGAACAAAGGCGAATCGGGGAAGAGGTACATTGCTGTGTTCGCGTCGAGCACAGATGCGGATTGGCGAGACTCGACGTGCGTCGTCGCGCCGTGCAGGCATCAGGGACGCCCGCGTATGTACGACGCCGGTTGCCTTTTCTTGCGTCCACCTGCGGCGGAGGCTCACCTTGCGCTGTCGCAGCAAGGCCAGACGCAACGTTCCCGACTCCTGCCGCTGGAGCCTATTCCCAACACTGAACTTTACCCCCGGTCGCGCCCTCGCGCAAGGCCTAGAATTCGACAGACTACATACAAACGGCGTGCATAATGATCACAAGAACATCCCAGCTCCCCATCTCTTCATTTGATCGCTGGACGACGAAGAAAACTCGTGATCCGTACATCCAGTACATGGGAGAGGGAACATACCCACGGAATTAGACTCTCCCCTAACCGCCGTCCCAAGGCTAGCATACCCTTGCAGCGGCGAGCCGCCGCTGGCCTTCGGCGATGACCGCTGCCAGGGCCTGTTCCTGCTCGAACCTGTCGCGCGCCGCCCTACGCCGCTGCTCGGTAACGAATCGCTCCTCCTCGATCGTTGCTAGCTGTCTTGTCTTCTTGTGCAGTTGTTCTTCCTGTTGGGCGCGCGTACACGTTGTGGTGAGTGAAGCCATGGGGGCAATGTTTACTCCTCGAAGCTGTCTGGTGATTATTGTTCAAGGAGTAGCCTGATTGTGTAGCACGCGGCTGCTGGATGTAGAGAACGATCGCAGCGGAGCTACACTTCGCTGGCGGATTATTGTGAATCAGCGGTTGGGGCAGAGCGCGCGGCATAGCACTATTGGGCCTGTTCAGGGTTCGTTGTGTATAGCCGCGGAAGTTTGAAGCAATTAATCTCTTTCTCTCGCTCTCTCGCCTGAGATTTTCACGCAGCCAACATGCTCGTCGAGGGAATCATAGCCACACTACGTAACCTGCCTTGCAAGACGTTCTGACGAGGGAGAACTCATGCCCCTTTTTGGTTGCACGGCATCAGAACACGAGGCGACGAATGTATTGTCATACGGAGAAACCACACCCACCTGCCAGGCCGGGTACAACTTGTCGGCTGCGGACAAGAAGCGCTCCGTCTGGTGCGAGAGTCTCTTGTGGCTCAAGCCACTGAGAGCCCTCTGCTTGGAGAAGGCGTCGTTGCTCTGTTTTGGACGTTTGTAGCCAATGCCGGTGGATTCAGAGACGACACCACAAAAACCAAGAGGGAAGGGGGTAAGGGACAGGACACCATCGGTAATATATCTTTGACTACTTCGGAAGTGGCAGCTAAACAGGGGTTCGGTCGTTTCCATTTCCTTCCTCAGGTACGGTCAGCGCAAGAAATTACGTGGCACAGAAATAGTAATGGCAAGGTCCGTCCCCGGAGATCACTACACCCTATCAGATCCACTGGGATTGGCTACGAGCCGAGAGTGTATCTTTTGTTCGATAAAGAAAGGCTGACCATTTGACTACGTGCAAAGTCATCGATGACTGTGCACGTAGTCAAATGGTCAGCCTTTATCCAATAAATGATTCACGCACGGGTTCGAATCCCAGTGGATCGCTTTCAAGGCACCATTATCGGCTAATAGCAGCATCTTGTGGCGAGGGGTCCGTCCCCGGAGATCACTACACCCTATCAGATCCACTGGGATTGGCTACGAGCCGAGAGTGTATCTTTTATTGGATAAAGGCTGACCATTTGACTACGTGAACAGTCATCGTAGTCAAATAGTAAGCCTTTATCGAATAATTCCTTCTCTCTGTAAACACCCAGATGTTTCATTTCACACTTTATTTAGGCATAGAAGAGTTTTTCCGACATGTCGCCACATTATGTAGTTGCAACATTGAAATCCTGTCTATACATCGCTTCTCGAAAAAAAGCAGCTTCTCAACTCTAGCACCGCCATGACGGGACCACCGAAGTATTGTCGATACCCTTCGGGAACATCGAGGCCTACTGTCGACAGTGTAGCACGCCGGCACTCTGTACCCACCTGCTTCACCTTGGCCAGGATGCTCTGGTTCCTTCTGCGAGCGGCACCACACTGCGCCACAAAAGCTTGCCGCACCCGGCCGAGGCGTTGGGTGTGTATCATGCCAAACTCCTGTTGATTGGCCAATGCCGTGTGGAAACCCAAAGCAGCCCACGTTCCCGTAGATGGGACCATGAACATCACGCCGCGGTCTAGAGAGATGAGCGCGCTCCTACGCAGTATGCGTAATATGAATATGAGACTGCTCTAAACGATTGAACGTTCACTGCCGTGACGAAAACGAACACACAAAGTCGATCCGGAATCCTGGTCAAATAAGTTCAACTTGGATGTAGGGCCTCAGATCGAGAGATCAGAGACGATAATGAGTATATGCAGTGCCAACTACTGGTGCCCGCTACCATCCACTGCTTGTGTATCTAGATCGCATACATCCGGCGCTCTTCTATATTCTTAGGTGCTTCTTTGGTCAAACAAATGGGTCCGGGCCACATGGATACGTGCAAACTTTACTGCGTGTCCGTGTTTTTTACACTCTCCGTGCTGGCGACCGTAACATCATTCTCCACGAGCAACTTGCCACCGACTACAACTGCGGTACCCGCATTGCAAGTTATTTGTCTTGCTGCCGCAGGGCCAGGACGAAGATTTTCGCCAGTGAACACTCACACACAATCCGGCCTTGCGCATGGTTTGCAGAAAAAGGTAGGCAAGTCGTTGGCGCTATATACATAGGTGCGATGATTAGATCCTCTGCCACGGCTGTGGCACTCCTTCGACCGACAGCCGGCCGCAGAAACACCGACAGACACGGCAAGGTCACATGGTAACCACTCACTGTATGTCAGAACTTGCCTTGGTGCATCACTCGAGTGCACATTCAGACACGAGACTTCTTCTTTACCTGGGCGGTGGCAAGGCGAAGCTTGAACCGTTCCTCGAGCAGGACTCTCCTTGCCTCAAGCTCTCTCCTTTGGCTCTCGAGCTCGTCAACGCACGTCATGATTGACCGCGTGTGGGTCGAGATGGAACGTGCGTCTAGGCAAATCGTGACCACGGTGGCGTCACGAGACCCTCGGTACTCCTGCAGTCATCCAATCCAAGTTAGAGGGACGTGCGCAACAGTAGCCCCATGAGGTGTGTTGTCAGCGAGCAAGATCCAACAATGCCCGTTTGGATCCATCCACACAGCAGTAGTGAACGTTTTTTTTTTTTGACAGTCTTGTTCATGCGACGAGATGGATTCGTTGGGTCATAGACTGTTACTGATGAAACTAGAGTTGTGAATCGGAACGATGTACACGATATATATCGTCCGATATATATCGATATCGGTATCGAAAATTCGTGCCGATGTTCCGACCGATGTTTTCTTAGGGGCTCCGTGAATCAAATTTAGGGTATGCGCAGCAGTACGGAGCCCCTGTACGCCACACACACACAGCACAGCAGCGCAGAAACAGCAGACAACAGCACCATGTCCAGAACCAACCGGGAAGTAGACACAGGGAGAGACCGAAGGAGGGTACTGCTGAGGATACGCGACAATACATCAATCTTAATCTTTTTTTTTTTTTTCTACATTCCGTGCGATGTTTGCAGCTGAAGTCAAGCCCTTTTTGATGCCGCATTTGGGCCCATTTTGACGGGAAATGAAAGGAAAATGCACCAAATTTTCTGCCTCCGGCGGCGCCTCCGGCGAGGCCCCCTCACCAGCCGGGGGGGGCCGATGGGGGGGCTCGCTTCGCTCGCCCCCATCACGGCTCGCTGCGCTCGCCCGATATTTTCTCCGATATATCGCCTACGGCGATATATCGGAGAAAATATCGTTATATCGGCTGCTGCGCAGCCGATGTAAAATATATCGTTTTTTCGTACCGATTCACAACTCTAGATGAAACATAAAAAACAACCGAGCGGGGTGTTGTGTGACGATCAGAACCAGTTCTCATTACACGGGGGCATTCCGCGCAAGAGTGGGGAACTCCGTAACTCGGCGAGTTTCCGTCGGTAGGAAAAGAAAGAAGTGGTTCTAGGTCCTGAAGTGGTCAGAGAACCCATTTCCGACATGTACCAAAAAATGCCACTTTTGGACCAAGCCAAATGCGGCGGGATTAGAATCACAGGGAACATGATCTCGGAGCGAATGTTGCACAGCGGCAATTGACTCTCCGCTTGGTCGAATTACATTGAAGAGGAACTCATTGCCGGGTCTCTCGACCCAAACCAGCCGAGTTACAGCTCATTGCCATCCCGTAACCTAGACGGTGGCGGCTACTGCCAAAATGCTGAGGTGCGAGATCAAAATTTCCGGACAACAGAGGGTCGTCAAGCACACACGGCGCGCACACCCGAAGGGGTTCCACAACCCCTCCACGCTGCTAAAGGAGGGCACTGAGGCTTCGGTTGGCAAAGCAGTAAGCAATGTGGTGGATGACCTCAACGGCGTTTCACTGAAGGCCCTAGAGCATGCTAATGGCTTCCGGGAAGGGGCTACGAAGCGTCAAAGGAAGCAGCCGGAAAGACCCGCCACCAGATCTGCGGTTGTTACTGCGGTCGCTGCAGCCGCTACCGCAAGAGGTCCAAGGTTAGGATCCGATGCACGTCTCGCTCGCTCCGATCCGCTCGAAGCGCATCTTTTCAGCGGACTGAGGAGAAGTACACAGCCCACGACGACTCCCCCACGACGGCGACAAACGGTGAGTTCAGAGCAGCGTAGCGTCTGCAAGAGATAGGGTGATATCTTGCGTATTGTTTTATTTTTTTTGTTGTCTAGACTACTGAATGCCCGCGGGTATATTTCTCCTGCTCTCCATCTCGACATAAATATTGAGTCCCCTCATTTCTCCTCTCTCTCGTCAAACCGCTCCAACTTTTGCTATCATCGACCAACAAGCCATCGACCGGCACCGCGAAGGTGTGAAGCAGAGCGTGTTAGAAGATGATGTGTTGAAGGAGGAGATGAGGGAGTTGCTGTGTGTCGAAGAACTTGGAGAGGGAGCGGCGACGAAGGCTGCTGTCGATGCGAACATTCGCGCGCTTGTCGCCTCCATAGAGACGCTGAAGCTACACTCACACACCAACATCGGCCGCGCTGCCTAAAACACTGTGGTTGCTGCCGCCGCTGGAGAGGAGCACACGTGCGATCCTGATGACCCTTGCACCCCGGCTGAGCCTTGCACTCCTGCTGAGCCGCAGGGTGCCGTGAGCCTTGCCGCGCGAGCACAGGGTCTCGGTGTGACAGATGCAACGTTCCGCGCGGCGCGTATCCGGATGCACAAGACTGACCACACCATACCTCCAAAGGACGCTTTGGAGAAGGGGAGATACCTCTGGGCTCCGCGCAAAGAAAGGACCGATAAGATGGACGAACGTGTCATGGATTTGGCGAGAAGGTTCTGGCACTCTGACGACATTTCTCGTGCGTCGGGAGACTCAGGTAAGCGCTGTCGAAACGTGTTGTTGAAGTCCCGGGATGCTCCGTTTGCCGTTTCAAATGGACATGCGTTTTTAGTCAACGGCACTTGTTTGTACCCCTTTCGTGCTGCCTTGGGTGTGACTTTAACTGTTGCTGCTACACTGCACACGGCCGTTTTTTTCGTACACTCCCTGCAGGGACGGAAGCCGTGTGGAGGCCATCGAAGAAGGCAGGGGAGGAGTATCACCCCCGTAGGCAGCTCATGGTCGCGGGGGATCAAGTATGGCGCAAGTTTCTGAAGTGGCCGGAATACCTGGGGCTTAAGGCGGAGCTGCTGAGGGAAGACAGCAGCTTCACGGACCCTGGGCGGACGATGTTCCTCTCGACGCGGTGTGGGTGTTTAGGTGGGTGGGCGTGAGGGGAGCAGCTCCGTTCTTTTTTCACTTCGATAACAGTGTCAATATTGTTCTAGCGTAATGGATTCTTTAGCTGTGTCACCGTCCCAGGGGGACGGCCTCTTTGCTGACCTGTTGTCCTCCTTTCTGTCCGTTTCAACCGTTCGCTTCTGGTGTCTTACAGTGGAACCGAAGGTATCGCAGTGTGCCTGCCAGATCCACACGCAGCAGGGGCTGTATCATAAGGCATTCGAGATGTTGATGCCTGCAATACATGCCAACTGTGAGTGCACGTGCAACTGGTGCGACGGGAGTGGTTGTGGAAAGTGGATGGCCATGTGTAAAGATCTGCACAGTTTTTCTGAGGCTTTGGCTTGCGAGAAGGCAGGCTTTCTTGCGGAGGGCCGAGGGGGTAGGTTTGAGCACTGGGGTAGAAAGCCCGCATGCGTTGCGATGGAATGCCCCGAATACGGGTTTGGCAACCCAGGCGGCATCCCCATGAACTGCGATGCCCTGGGGTCTATGGCGGACAGAGTTGTCGGGTGGCTTCGATTCGAGGATCAAGTCATGGAGGATGGGAAGGTGCACAAGAAGCAGCAGCTACCCCAGGCCGGAAAACTGGGTGACCTGTGGGACGAGGTTGTGGAGCACTCGAAGAAGGTACAGTTAGAACCCGCATGTGGATTGGGCGTCTTTTACTGCTGGAGGCATGTAGTCAATCGTGCATCAACACAATCAATCATGCAGCTTGCACCTGTCCTTTCTTTCCTGCCTCCCACCTCGGTCTGACGACTACGGCATGCACGACTATGAGTACACACCACTCCCTCCCCCCCTTCCACCCGTTCGTTTGTCGTCCTCCAGTACATGCATCACCACGAGCTAGCAAAGTGGCAGCGCCAAGCCCACAACATGTGCCTGGCGACGTTCGCCTAAAGGCGAGCTGTTGGTGGAGACCGACTTTATCGAGAAGTACAAGCACGAGGCTGGCGCTATCTTGAAGTGCGCTACTGCGCCCTCCACCACCATGATGGTGGCCCTAGTTCACCACAGTCCTGACGACGACGGGCGGCATGAGACAGACGCATGGGTGTTCGTGTCGAGTGACCCCAACCATGACTTCGATTTCCACACATACGCCATGGACATCATCCTTCAGTACTACATCACGGGGGATGGGCGCGCCGCTACTGCTGGAACCCCGATCCCGAAGGTGCATATCTTCACCGACGGGTGCGCCAAACAGTACAAGGGGAAGCGCAACTTTCACGCCGTGGCCAAGAGCTTGCACAGGCTTGATGCCATCCTCATCCACAACTTCGCAGTCACGTCGCACTTCAAAGGCGCCCACGATGGCATCGGAGGGTTGCTGAAGGCTCTGTTGCGAGAAGCGGAGAAAAGGGGCCAGCGCATTCACGACACTCAAGCCGCAGCCGACTTCCTCAAAGCCTACGCCGAGGCAAAGGAGGATGGAGGAGGCCACTTTTCAACCTGGTCTCCTTACCGGATCAAGAGGTTCCACATCAAGCTTCTTGGACACCGAGAGATCCCCCGCCGTTGATTTGACCCGCATCTCTGGGAGTTCCAAGCTGTACCAGTTCATGGGAGCGGAGGTCCAGCAGGAGGAGAGCTCGGGCGCAGGCGTAGAGGTGCAGACAGAGAGCGGGGTTCCCCTCGTAGGCGAGAAAGAGGTTGTAGCCAACCCGCAGAGATGGCAGGCGGACGAATCAATCGTTCTGACGCTTCCGGCTGTCACGAAGCGATACGAGCTACGCGTTCGTCAGGCGTCGTGCTGCTGCTCGAAGTGCAGTGTTGGAGCTTACGACGACTGCTTCCCGGCCAAGAAGTATGCGGGGGTGCTGGGCATGGTGAAGGCTGTGTCGGGCAAGCACCAGGTTACTCCGACGTCTTCTGGTGTTGGGAATTGAGGGGTGTCCGTGGTGCACCTCATGTCCTCGTGATTGGCGCATTTTTCCCTTCGATGTTCTTTTGTTTTTTTGGTAATTTTGTTGCAGTATTTGTACTCTTTTTGTTGCTGTGTGCTGTGTGTTGCATGTTGCTGTATTCATGTGCAGCAGCAGGTCATCTCCCTCGCGGTTTGGGGTATTAATGAAGGGTCTCCAGCAGGAGAAAACGATATTTGCCGGCGTTGGTGGCTAAATATTTTCACGGTTTGTAGCCCAAATGGACCGTCTTTTTCCATATATATAATGCACTACATTATTCTCAAGCACGTCGGTGAAATGAAATGTCCAGAGTACTTGTGGTCAATCTCTGCGGCTGTTCGCATCAAATAGCGCAAAAAACGCGCTTGAAAATGGCCCTAAAAACACGTTTCATCGCCGTTTTCTCAAAGGGGGGGGACGTGTTAGCCCCATCCCCGTTTTTTTTCATACAATATACAGTATAAAACACCACATATCGCTGAAACCTCAACATCCCGACGTCGGGCACTCAATTCAACCCGCGGAACGGGACCTACATCCCGCCAAAGCACCCTGACACACTTTTTGGAGCTTTAGTCTTGGGGGAACATCATCAACTGGACCGCTGCACACTCTAGCGCGGAAGGCGCCAAGGGACTACTGGCTGTACGCATGTACATTTTACATTTGCATGATTTACGACCGTACAGTAGACTTGTTCTCTTCACACCTGTTGAACAGGACTATTATTCTGCTCCTAATCAAGCAGGCTCTCGCGGAGGTATGTTGCCATAAGTGTATGTCATGTTGTACGATGCAGCTGGTACTTGCTTGCGTTCAAACGGTGGTCGAGTGTTCTGTCTCAACAGTTTTGTGTTACCCTGACTCTCAGCAGCCGCAGTTCTTCTACAATCAGCTCTGGGTGAGTAGAACTGAGGGTAAGTAGTCTAAGCAGTGAGTGACCACGTTTTCGAATCCTCAATCCTCGTCGAATATGAGTGACGGGGTTCCTGCTGAGCTCACAGCTCACAGCACCTGGTGTACTATCACCAAGGCGTCCTACTGCATTTCTGCCATCCTGCGTTACTCTCCCTCAAGTTATTGCCTCGCTTGCCTTTGGTACGCGGTCAACACCTGTTTGTGCAGAATCAACGCCAACGCTTGCCTACAGCAGTATTTGTGGACGAGAACCTGCCAAGCCGGCAGTCCGTACCTACCTTTGGACACCTGCCGTGCTCACCTCGTTGCAAATCCTCCCCGAATGACATGAATAGTGGGGGCATAATTTTGCCTGTCCGGACGAAGGGGGTCCACTCAACCCCTGTAACGAATGACATTTGGGTTGCACCTTTGACTCTTACTATATCTACACTCGAATTGTCAGAAAGTCGCGCTCTACAGGAAGGTAGTTGACATTCGCGTCGAATTACAGATCTAGATCTCGTCGGGGGCCGATTCCGATAAACCTCGCTATCCAGACGGTCAGGACCAAGTTCAGAATGGGTAACGTGAACAGTTTGAGCCATCGAACTGCAGTATAAGACTATACTTATAATGCATCTGTGGGCACTCTTGACGACGGAACGGAATAATGAACTTCTATTGTAGCTCAAGTCCGGCTACACTTGCACCGTTGTTACCGCTTGAGGCTGTTTCTTCATCCCGCCGGTGGTCAAGGTTCATAACTGGCGTGCAACACGGACCTTTTATTTTCGTTCATTGGTCGGAGTTTCTTTGTTTTCTCCAAATCGTCTTAGTTCCCAAGACAACACGACACGCGCATCCCGAGGCACGCACTACTGCATTTATTTTCGGCCGCTCTACTGTCAACAAATGGGTCAGTTTGTTGTTGATTCATTCGTCATCCACGGCCGGCCACGGTTTTTCGTAGGGTATCCGCCCGTGAAAACAACCTTTTGCTGCCATTTACGCCATTTTTTGTCGACGGTGTCAGGATCACCAACGGCCAATCAATGTCAAGTTGAACTTATCCCGACATATTCATCAATTTTTCTTGACATTGCCTGGCAAAGTGGAAGGGATCTTCCAAATTGAGACTGTGCGGGCCGCAAACTCTCGTCTCGCTCTCTTACGAGGCTGGGTGTTGCTTGTGAAACGGCGGTCCAACGTTGTTGGTCCCAAAACCGATTTGCATCAGAACCTGATTGATTTGCCAGGATTCTCTGGTTTCATCGTCGAGTTGAGAACCGTCATCACATTGTTTGTGCGCGGGATACCCGTAACTGGCGAAGTCAACGAGTTGTCTTTGCTTGCAGAGTACAGCCCACCACCGCATCTAGTCCATGTACCGGTCGACACACCCTCTTGACTTCTAGGCGCTGCCTACCCTACCCCTCTTGGACGCGTGGACACTCCAGCAGGTAGGTGTCAAGCTATCCGACATATCGTCCAATGCATTCATTAGGTCCTTAAGGTGAATCATTACGCCATGCTTGGGCGTTCCTGCCCTGGAACACAGGAGCCGTCAACATAGCAACCTGATCGCTGACACATGACTTGACCGCTACATGAAAAGCACCAACTTCAGCGAATCCGAATATTTGGGCGCTTTCCACCAACACCTTCAAATTTTCCAAGCAGGACTTGCAGATAGTCCCAGATACCACGGCAAAGTTTTGCAGCTTCTGCAAGACCAAAGTAGATGCCACCGTGCATAATCCTTTGCAGACCGTACGCAGCAGCATGTGCAGCGCCTCAGAACCACTCGCACCCGCATCCATGGCCTTGCTGGTAGGTTTGACGGCGACTAGAGTTTGTTTGATAGATGCGGATTGAGCGTTCTATTACGAACAGACTTCACTATGTGTGGCGTTCGAGGACATTCTCCCACCCACGAACCCAGTGATCGGAGACAAAATCCTGTACACTAGCGCGGATCTTATCAATAGATTTTGTGATTGCCGTAGACAACTGGAACAGTTCAACCACCACGTCGTCCACGTTCTGTAAAGGCGTCGGCGGCATAGCCAATAGGCTTTTCATACCCATGACCGCAAACCTACCTCAAACAACATTTATTATCCATTTTGTCATCAAGAGAATCGTTCTTGGCAGTCGGAGGAGTCCTTTGGTTTGATGATGACAGGCTCACAGTTTTCGCGGCCGGAACAGTCTCCTTTTTCACAACCGCGGTCGACTCTGGTTTGATTACAACGGGTGGGTCAGGGATTGCAATCTGTGCTGATTCTATGCTCACACAGCCGGTACCGTGATAGGGGGAAGAAAAACCGGCACCGCTTCGTCTACCGCTCAAAATAGAAGGAAGTATCGACAGCGTCTTCCGGTCGGGACTCGCCGACCCTGTGACCACTCACGCTACCGTCATCGGATCCGTACCTGCCACCGCGACCACCACGTCTTCCCCCTTGCTTATCACCTCCGCGACCACCTCCACGACCGCCGCACCGACTCCCGCTCGAGTCGGAGCCGTTCCCGTTCGCGCACTGCTGGTTGTGACCATTTCGGGAGGACGGCTCGTCATGCTGCTCGCCCTGGTGCGACCAAAAGCCCACCACCGGTGCGACCACCGTCATAAGCGCCTTGGTGACGGGGTGACGCCACCCACCTCGACCGTAGTGGTGCCCTTGGCAGTGCTGGTGCCGGTCACGCGTCTCGTTCGCTGCGCCGACCACCCCCGCGTGGACGCCTGTCATCCTGGTTTGACCTCCGAAATTGCGGGGCTTCCTGCTGCGAGACTTCTTGGCAACCATGAACGAACGTGGCCAGGACTTGATCGAAGGTGAGTCCCGGGACCTCTCCACCATGGCGAGCGCTTCTCATGATAAGGTAACCTTAACCTTGTGTTCATTCGCGTGTCCCGCATGCACCCATGAAGGACACGAAGCAGCTGTTGATACAGCAGGAGCCGGGACATGCTTAGGACGCTGCCAGACGGCTTCGAGAACGTCTCCCGCGTCCCGTCCCTCGTGCCCCGTTTTCGCCGCGGCAGCCTTGGCGATCAAAGCGTCGTCCTCGTCAGCGCGGCGCTACCAGCGCGGCGCTATCACTTGGCCTGATTCTGTTTTACGTTGGCCGGGGTCTGGCACATTGGTTGCGGACGTATCGACCGATTCTGCGCAGAAGGACGCTTTTCCGCACGGACCGTAGCATCATGGAAGTCCCCGCGGTGCTGCCGCAAAGTACTCTTCGATGTCAGGCGTCTTGCCCTCGCGATCAGCCACATGTTCCTCAGCACGACGCACGCCGTGTTCGCGAGTACTGTACCCGAAGAGAGCGTCTCTTCCTCGATAAGGTTACAACCCTGCGCTTCCAGAAGCACAGCTGTTTGCCGCAGCGCGGCGATTTTTGATTCGTGTTCAGGGCCGTAACAATCATGGCTGCTTTCTCCAAATTTCCCAATTCGAAAATTTTGGAAGTCATCGAAAACTTTGGAAAATTCAAAATATTGGAAGTGAGTAGAGCTCCAATACTTGGGAACGGTAGCTTCCAAATGTTTTGAAAGTTTCCAAAGTTTTTGCCTTCAAACTCGCCGCGCAAAGTTTCCAAATTTGAAAGCATTTCAACTATTTGGAAAAAAAGTGCAATGTTGAAATAAAACGGCCCTCAGTCCTCCGAGCTAGGGCTGCGCCGCGTTGCCCTTGGCGAACGCCTCCTCACCAGCGACCACCATGGCGCGCCCATCCACCTTAATGCGTCGCGCCCGCTTCAGGTCCTTCGTGACCTGCGTACGCTTGACCCGCGCCTTTTCCATTCCCTGGAGCTCGTCGACGCTGACGCCACTTTGAAGAGAACCGCTTTTAAATCTTCTCATCTTAGGATGTGTGCTTGCGTTCAAACGGTGGTTGAGTGTTCTGTCTTACCAATTGTGTCATTGTTGTGACTCTCAGCAACAGTTGTACAATCAGCTCTGGATGGGTAGAACTGATGGTAAGCAGTGAGAGTGAGATTGTGTGCAAGGCCAAGCTTCCGGACGGTCTTACCCCAAGTGTCGGTATAAACATAGACAAAATACATAATCTACTTCGGCGTAGATGAATAGCGTTCAACACGAAACCCTCGGATTAGCCCAACTTGTACCCACGGTGTAACTTCCTTTCGGGGAATGGTTTCGGGTATAGGTCGAGAGACAGAAAGTTTTCAGGAATTTTCCAAAGTTGGAAACCCGTCATTTTTTCAGTAAATTTCCCAGAAATTTTCAAAAAAAAAATAGCACGTATACATACATACGTGCTTTTCTTTCCAGACATGGCCAATAAAGTTCCTTATGATTCGTCTAAAGTCAAGGTTCGATTTCTGCCCGCAGCCTCGGTGATTGTACTTCTATGTGGCAACGGTGATTTCACCGGGACGAGGAGCGAAGCCTCTGTAACTTGCTAGTGGCAATGGCGACTTGCACGGGGACGAGGAGTCGTGAGGATTCGCCGTGTCATAACAAATGCATTGAGCAACCGGGGGGGGATGACGCTGATGGACAGACGATAACATCGACGATATTGAAGACGAAGAACACGCAAGAAGAACAACATGCCGTAATAAGGAAACGGACCAGATAACCGCAGAAAGGAAGTGGATGTGTCAAGAAGACGTCGGTAGCGCTTCTGAGTAGTATAATGGACTACAAATACGCAACGAACATGCCGGCAGCGATAGCCGCCGGGAGGAGGAAGAGCTCTAAAGACGTCAAAACAAAAACGGAAGAATAAATGAATCGCAGATAGGCGAAACAAGGTTGATGACGACACAGGTCTATCGTTAAACAGAGACACGCCACAGGAAGTAAGGCAGAATCTGCAAGCTATGGAAAACCGTGTCAACAAGCAGAAACCATACACAGAGAGACGACAAAGACACTCAGCAAGTACGAGAGGGAAACAGTCTAGCAGCAAAAATCCACGAAGAGGGCAAAGGAAGTCACTAACTACGTGAGAGATAAAAGTCCGGCAGAAAAAAGATGTACAGAGGGGCGCGGCAGCTGTCGATATAGATAGCGCTCCAAGCACACGAAAAGAGAAGAAAATACAGGCAAGTACAGCACGACGAATGAATGACGATACTCAAAAGAAAAGCGAAAGCAAGGAAGAAAGAGGTACAAGACATGAGATAAAACTACGCCATTAGGCCAGCCAGCGTTGACTGAGTAGTCTAATGGACTAACTAAATCTATTACAAGTTAATGCCGCCTACATGCAGAATGTAAGATAAAGTTACACCATTAGATCTAGACTAGTCAGCGCTGATTTGTCTAAAGGTGTAACTTTATCTTACAAAAGCTATAAGCTCAGCTTATTGGCACCCGGCAGGATCACTTGGGTTATTAATGACTTGTGTTTGAGACCAGGGATCTCCGGGGACGGACCCCTCGCCAGCGCTGCTTGAAAAGAACTTAATGGTATTCGGGAAAGTGAGTAGCCGGGATCCGAACCCGTGCGTGAATCTGACTAGACTAATGTGCGTGAATCCCGGCTACCCACTTTCCCAAATACCATTAAGTTCTTTTCAAGCAGCGCTGGCGAGGGGTCCGTCCCCGGAGATCCCTGCTCTCAAACACAAGCCATTAATAGCCCAAGTGATCCTGCCGGGTGCCAATGAGCTGGGCGTATACCTTTATCCGATAAAGTTACACCATTAGCCTAGTCAGCGCTGACTAGTCTAACGGTGTAACTTTATATTACACAGAACCTCTTCACCAAGGGAGAAAGAAAGCTAGCTACGGACTAGCTTCTTCGTAATACAATTAGTGTCGCCCACATGTAGAACCTCTCTACAATTAAAATAGAGGTATTACGTGAAAAAATGCTTGCGAAACAAATTCGTCGTTGCTGACGTCATCAGTTAGTTATGGCATTGGAAAACTCCGCATCGCTGCTATCACGGCCGCGCCCGATGTTCTGGAGGAGAAGGCCGCCGCGTACCGCCTCATGAAAATGAAGCCTGCCGACCAGCAAGCTGTTGCCCTGGCGCGACACTCGATGTCAGTGGGAGCAGACAGAAGGTCGCGCAGCCGCGACGCGTGCGACTTAGCCTGTGCGGCGGTCATGTCGTACGCAGCGTCGGCTAAATCCCACTCTTCACACGGGCGAGAAGGGTGCGTGTGGAACCTGGCACAAGCACACGGAAAGGCGGGGAAGATGATTAAGGTCGGCATCAGGGCGAGTAAACTGTAGAGACGGAGAGACCGAAACACGAACATAAAATATAATAGAGCCAAGGACAGAATGGGCAAAGGCAACATCAGAGAAGTGCAAAATAATAGTGAAAGATGACAAGAATGATAGAGAAGACCAGCAAAGCATTTCTCACATAGTAGATGTCCTCTTTCGAACTTCAGAATGAGCTGTCCAACATCGCCAGAAGGAGACGGCTTTCTCGACCGGGATTCCTTGGGAGCTGGTGGTGGAAATCCAAGAATACTATGGCCCGCACTTGCCAGACTGGATGGCGTACAGGGCAACCACTTTGACATTCTTTTCCGCATATTTCGTCGGGCCGCCATCAAAGACTGCGCGAATTAAAATTCAACAAGACGTCTGTCTGGCCAGTGTTGATCAACCTTTGGTAGAACGGATATTTCCCTCTGAAGATGCGCTGGGCGCCGGGCATCTTGAGCGGTAAGCCCAGCGCATCTTCAGAGGGAAGTACTCCTTCCGAGAGAGGTTGGTCAACACAGGCCAGACACACTTACTTCTTGTTGACCTGGATCTTTGCCCAGTCTTTGATGACGCCCTGAACGAAATATATATGCGTAAAAAAATGTCAAAGTGGAGGAAGTTATGAAATGGAACCGATCAGCAAGAAAGGCAACAGGCCACAGGCAAGAGACGAACTGATGACCCGAAGGAGTGAAACCATGGAAGTCTCGTTACAATCGACGACAAGCGCTCCTAGAAAGCGTGCGCACACAGAATGGAGCGACAACAGACATTATAGAAGCGGGGCAGAGCGGGGTAGAGCGTGAAAGTAACATAGAGGCGATGGGAAAAACGCTCGAACTCCAACAGATGTTGAAGGTGCACACCCCAGAATCCCCACAAGACGAGATAACCGGGACGAGAGGGGAAAACAAGCAAGAGAAGAGAGCACTCATGCTGCGTTCCGACGGTAGTAGGAGAGAGCCGCACGGCAGAGATCCGGGGTGAGCTCCACGCTGTCGAACTCAATCCAAGAACGAGCTTGGTCTCTCTGCACGGGACCGGTCATGACCGCAACACACACAAAAACGAGCAGGGTGAACAAACGCAAACGGAAGGAGGAAGGCACAAAATGAAAATATATTACAATGGCAAAGGTATCAACAGCGCCAGATGGACGGAATATGTGCGATGCGGGTTGAACGCAGATGTAGCGGGCGAATACGAGGAAATGAGCACAACACGCGAACCCAGCGGGAGATACCCAAAGTCAGGAAGAACCCAACAGCGTGCGAAGACGGCGAGCGGAGTTGCGGTCGAGAGTAAGGGCAACAGGACTCACGATCTGCGGTATGGGATCCGTCGAAGAGTTTTCACGGTATCTTGCACCCGACGAGCCCGAGCAGCCGGCGGAAGGCTTTCCCCGATCTTGATGGCGAATTTCGCACGGTCTCCAGCAAAACCGATGCCGACCTCAAATCTCCTCTAAACATAAGATGAAGGGAGCGGCGAGTGCCGCCATATTCAAGCCCGAAAGCGCCGGTGTTGCACACCAATGAATGCAAGAAGAAATCGCAGCACGTGGGGAACACTTTGGCGGTAAATATCCGAGAAGCCAGTCTCGTTATGTAGTTGACAATACCGGTGTCATCGTCGAAGATGGCGCTGCGTCCGCCGACGTCTCACCGGCACGACTCCTCCTCAACCTTCCGCCAGCTACGACTCGCGTCGGGCACCTCTTCTTCTAGACCCGCGACAACATTGTAATAAATTAGAAATTCATCTGAAGGTCAGTAATAATGGGCAGTTTCGGAAATATGTGTGGTTTTGCCCAGGCAAAATGCCCAGACAAAATTTTCCAGACAAAAATTGACATGAAAAAGATCCGAAAAGAGGCTCAGATTTTTTTCGGCATGACGTGGCAACGGCCCGCCGCTGATTGGCCGAAAGACTCGCGCGCGCCGTTCCCCACGCTCCTCTTCTCCCCAAGCCCCCAAGCAAGAAAATAGGTTTGCTTGGTTGAGTGGTGCTATCTATCATTCAAGGTGCCAGGAGCATCTAGCGGGGGTGTTGTTACCGCAGATAAACAAACTGTCAAGACTTCTAGCAAGCAAACTCTCAGCCGCTCAGATGGCGTCCTGCTTCAATCAACCGAAAGAGAGAGGCGGCGGTCAGCAGCAGCAGCTAGCTAGCTGCAGCAGCAGCAAACAGCAGCAACAGCGATTTTTTTAGCTCAATTCTAAACCGCAACTACTGTGCAGAGGAGATGGCGCCGATAGAGAGTAACACAAGGCAACTTTTTTTTGGGCCACCTCCCAGCAGTTCGAGTGGCCTACATATAGCTCATGGCATGGGTGTTCTCCTGACCTGGTTGTAAGAAAGTTGCTTTATTTGAGGCTGCTGCTGGTGATGAAATTTGTCTCATTCCACCCTCCCCTCGGTTCCTTCCACAGCGATCACCACGAATCTACACACAGACGCACACCGCCCGCATCGGAGGAGGAGCAGGTCTGTCTGTACAGTGATGGGTAACATAAGGCATGGGCGAGTCTGTACCATGCGGTGCCATATTTTGTGGTACGCTCCTCCCCTCTTGCTGCTCAAATATCAAATATCTGAGCCTTCTGAACAGGAACAAACACCGCAGATTAAATGAGGTTGGTGAGGGGTTTTTGTCTTTGAGCCGTGGGTGAAAAGTGGGGCAGCCTCAGACAAAAAAACCGTTACCGGCTACAGATTCCAAAACTTTTGACCCTCTTTTTGTCTGAGCATTTCGTCTGACCAAAAAAACATTTCCGAAAAGGTAAATACTTGACCTTTCGATGAATTTTTATTTTTTACAATGGTGTCCCGGGTCTAGAAGAGGTGCCCGACGCGAGGCGTAGCCAACAGAAGGTTGAGAACGACCACCGGCCGAACCGGACGCTGTACCGGCCAACACGAGCCGCTACGTCGGTCCGCTGGGCGCGGACAAGCGCGGAGGAAGAACCACAAGCTCCCGACGAGGAGCTCGAGCGGCGAGAGGATGCGGAACGACGGTCCTTGGAGACGTGGGGACGGTTCGGTCGTAATTGTAGACTCTCACAATAACAACTGCTTTGGGTCGTCACGTCACGCAACCATCGACGTCGGTCCCTGTCGACTGTCCTACAGCTTTTTGGTCGGTCCAGTCGTGTGGCGTACAGCACTAATAGTCTACACACGTTGTGTGTGTGTTTTCGTCCTATAATACTTTTATGGCGACAGTCCCCCCATTTTTCGTGGTGAGACGTGTACTACATTTTAAGTGTATTTTTCGTACAACTACAACCATCCAGGGTCACACAGGAGGGGGTAAACACCAGGGCTTTTTTCTTTTTATTTCTTTTCATGCCCTCCCTTCCTCCTTCGGTGTGTGCTGAATTTTATTTTTATCGCGAGAAGGGTCCAGCCGTCCCTTTCCCTCGTCAACGGTGCTAACGTCGAAGTTTGGTACTCACGAGAACTGTCAGCTATATTTCGCTTTCACCTGCACATTTCGTAAATTTTTCACTCCATGTGGGTTCGAACTCACGATCTCTGCAACTAGCGGATTACGAGGATACCACTAGACCACCGGGGCGACCGGTGACTTTACAGTACTCCGATATTGTGCCGACAGTTACACTCTGAGCTCAAAGAGAACGCCGCTTGTTTACACGTAAACCCATTATCACCACACCGGGCAGGGCGGGGGAGGTGCCGGAAAGCTAGGAAGCAGGAACTGCTTGGACCAACAACCAGAAACGGGTTTACCCGGGTACTTTATCACCACTTTAGGGTAAAGTTAGAAATCAACACGCTTGCACCCCCAGGCTGTCAGCTGATTGGCCGAAAAACCATTGTACCCATTTCTCAAGAAACCTCCATCAGGTACAACTTCCGCTGGAATAAGGACCCTCTGGTGTGACCGATGTTGGTTATTGGTTTACCCGGAAGAGGTCAATTTTGTACCCAGAAATCAAATGGTCATACACTCCTTTCTTTCTTCCCCTCGCTGCCTCGGGAAGGTTTTGCGTAGGCATGACCCATAGCGAGGGGGGGGGTTCGCAGAGCTAGACTCACCCTCACGGGACCGATACCTTCTTGCTGCGGCGCACCCGCCGCGAGGCGTGCGTAGTGGTGGAGTTGGGTCGGCACTGGTGCGTCAGGTATAAAGGTAGGTGCAGATGCGCGGGCCTCCAGGCCGTCGGTGTAGGCAGCAATGCNCAAGAAACCTCCATCAGGTACAACTTCCGCTGGAATAAGGACCCTCTGGTGTGACCGATGTTGGTTATTGGTTTACCCGGAAGAGGTCAATTTTGTACCCAGAAATCAAATGGTCATACACTCCTTTCTTTCTTCCCCTCGCTGCCTCGGGAAGGTTTTGCGTAGGCATGACCCATAGCGAGGGGGGGGGTTCGCAGAGCTAGACTCACCCTCACGGGACCGATACCTTCTTGCTGCGGCGCACCCGCCGCGAGGCGTGCGTAGTGGTGGAGTTGGGTCGGCACTGGTGCGTCAGGTATAAAGGTAGGTGCAGATGCGCGGGCCTCCAGGCCGTCGGTGTAGGCAGCAATGCCCATCTCATCTTTGTGCGCGGAGGCAGACGTCATCAGAAAGGTGGACGGGCACTATGTACACGGCCCTAGGTTTGCTAGAAGGAGCTGTACTGTCTCAGTAACCTGGTTTTGCCATCAAAGGAGGAGGGGACAGGTGGTGACGAGCTGATTGGGCTGGTTGANCTGTACTCCGTACTGTCTCAGTAACCTGGTTTAAGGAGGAGGGGACAGGTGGTGACGAGCTGATTGGGCTGGTTGACCCT
>CACKRE030003091.1:18426-62661 GCA_902602495.3 Ectocarpus sp. CCAP 1310/34
CCCCCTCCTGCGGTTCCTGCCTGAGATATTTATATCGCGAGAAGGGTACAGCAATCCCTTCCCTCGCGACTTATGAAGTCGATCAAGTTTACCAACAACGAGATTTGCAGCGCATCGCTTCCAGCGGAGACCAGTATTCAATTAGCGAGAAAAAGCTCACTCACTCTGTCGGGACTTGAACCCATGACCTGGCCCTTAGGGTGGGTCCTACGTAATTTTTGGAAAAGTCGAACATCGAACATCGAACAAGCGGATAGTTCGAAGTTCGACTTTTTGGGTCCATTGAAATTTGCAAAAAAGCGTGAAAAAAAATCCCACACACACACGTTTTTGCGTTCAACAGCCCGCGTTGTTTGACCACGCCCGGAAAACCCAAGGGCACTCGACTCTCGAAAAGATACGAGTGTCGAGGAACAGGGACGGCGCCAGGAGGAGGAGCACAAGAAGCAGCCCCACCAGCAAAAACAGCACCGGTTGATAGTAGCTAGCGCTCGAAGCCGCGGGGTGGAACCCCGGCATCCCTTGCGGCCTGATGCCCACATGCATTGCCGCGGGACCCTGCCGACTCACACCAACACTGCTGCAGCTGTTTGGCTGTCCAGCAATGCTGTAGGTTGCGACGGGAAGGAACCCCCGTGTGATTAACCTCACACCTGGCCCCGTTTGTGCACGCGGGGCCCTGGGATCCAGCGCAAACTCGTCGTCGCTCTGTGCAGACATGGGTATTGCTGGTGCTGTCCTGCAAACCTCTCTGTCGTTCTCCCTCTCCCCGAGATTGTGTTTTTTGGTGGTGTGTGTTGGGTGCACGTGCGTGATGCATGCGTGCGGGTTTTCTTTTTTGTCGCCAATTCGGTCCCAATAGTCCACGGGACTGTAGGTTAGGTATAGGTTTTCGAGTTAGTTTTTGTGGAAAGATGTTAGAGTTTTAGGCGGAATCGCCCCTGGAAGATCCGGCGTACAAAAACTCGAAAACCCGAACATCTCTTTGGGCTGTTGGACCTTCCTGGCCAATCACATGATTACACCGCTTGTTCGATGTTCGATGTTCGAGTCCAAAAAAATTACGCAGGACCCACCCTTAGCAGGCTACGAGGCTACCCACCAGACCACCTGGGCGTTGGGTGTGTATCTATGTGTATGTTATGTTGGGAAGTTGTAGAAGGAAGATTTAGGGGAACTAGGTTTGTCGGGTGTTCTATTATGGCACCCTTACGTGGTTGCGGAGCAAGCGCGTCTCGGGGTGTATATATTTTCGTCATCAACTTACTTTGTGTGTTTCATGTAGGGGCATGTGCGGCGCGGGAGAACATATTTCATATTTACCGTGTTGTGGAATGGCATGTCGTTAAATGTGAGAAGGGCACGGGAGAACATTATCTCATCATTGCCTCCTGACGTGGCCGCCGATAGAGGCGTGTGGTTGGGGTTTCATNTCGTTAAATGTGAGAAGGGCACGGGAGAACATTATCTCATCATTGCCTCCTGACGTGGCCGCCGATAGAGGCGTGTGGTTGGAGTTTCATCACCGACATGTGGGTGTGTGTAAAATGCAGTGGGTATGGTCGCCTCTCTAGCCCGTGTGTCGGCAGAAGGTATGGCTATCTTTACCATTTATTTGTAGGCAGCGCGGACCATAAATAAAGACAGAGTGTCAAATTTCATGCATCTAGACTAGTCTACATCATTTGTATGTGGCAAGAGAGGAATGAGAGGTTGTCCTGGCTTATAAGCAGTTTTGACGGTGTGTGTATGGGTAGGGGGAGTACTCCCTGTGTCCGTGTTGTTCCCAGATGCTGTCGCATCAAGTGGCAGCATGTGTCGTGGACCCAGGAAGACGTGGAAGGGCGGCGACAGGTGAACGGCAGCAGCAGTATGTTGTGCATGGTGGCATGTTGGGCTTGTACAAAGACGCAGTCCATCTTCGACCACACACGAAGGGGTTTGTTCGTACCTTGTCCCGAAGGTTTCCACCATTGCCTTTGACGCCATCCGTACTACGGTGCGGATTGGCAGAGGACCCGGACTTGGACCTCATGTTGAAACCTTTGTGCTATAGGAGGCATGGTGACCACGTTTGTTTCTGCCGACACACAGCAGCAGTAGCTTGGCAGCTCAGGTGTGGGTGCAGATAGATGCCTCTTTGCTTTTGGACACACGAAGGTGGATCACTACTTCCCCAAAGCTTGTAGATGTCGAGCCGTTGAAGCAACGGGCAGCACTACCGCCGTTAGTGGGCAACGTATTGATACTGCTTTTGCGATTTTCGATTTCGGTCGAAGATCTTAATCTGCAGCAAGCTGATGGCTGGCAAGCAAGCTTCATCGCATGTCTGTACCATTTTCCAGAAAGACCGAAAGGGTCGGGGTCATCAATACATAGATTAGTCCATGCATCGATCGGGTGATGAAATGAGGATTGTCTTTGTACAGCAGTAGATAATACTCCACTGCTGCCGTGTCCTTGGCAATGAACGCTGGATGACGGAGACTAATGTGCGTGTGTCTTGCGTCCCATCAGGTTTCGGCATTTATCTCGGGTGTGACACAAGACGCTTGTTTGGGACCCAGGCGTTAGTTGTAGGGGGAGGGAAGGTAGACTAGCTTTCCTTGCACATACAACCATGTGCCACCGCATCTCATGTACTACTACTATATACTTCTTCGTCGAATGTGCGACAGCGGCCCCTTGATGCTCCGGAATGTGTCCCAACAAAAGGAAGTGCGAAGAAGCCTTCGAGTGCCGAAGCAAAAGGCACCTAAATAATAGACTAGTGCAATACGCATCATTGTAATCACATGATCACCAGCATCGTTTCTCCATCGTCTGGGCCCAGGGTGAACCCAAGGATAGACTTGACAATAATATCTACCCATGTTTTTTTCATCAATACGATATATGGTCTGTATATGCATATTTGTGCATAAAGATGGAGGAAAAATAGGCAGAGTACAATCTATCAAGGTTCAAGGTATGGATACAACCCAAGGTGTCTGCACTTGATCTGCACGCAGGCTACATACGATAAAAGAGCCACGGAATGTTCACATACATATCTTGCCGGAGTGCTCGTTGACCCCCTCAGCCTCCAGGCCTGAACGAACGGCGAATTGTTTTTTTTTTGCCTCTGAATAGGTAGTTGGTCCTCACCACACGGACTGCTGTGCGCCGAGGAGGCCTGTAAGTCCTATGCACATGCTCTGTAAGTGTCTTACTGGTATGGCTGTGCGAATGCATGCACCACGGATGTTTTTCACCGCGGTTTCACCGCCGTTTCGACCTTCTTCTATCTATCTACTCGACGGCTGTGTATTCGTGGTGTCCAAAGTCACCGCACACGCGGGCTGTGTAAAAAGTGGATTTCAAAGAGCATCATGATGCTTCAGCTGGTTGTACTACTGACAGACAATAGGTTGCCTTGAATGAATGGAGCGCGCACTACCATTCATTTGCTGCTGCTGTGGCACTAGCCATCTCCTGCTATTTCAACAGCTACAAAAATCTATGAGCGCGGTGAAGGAAAATATGACACCACGTGACGGCGCACGACAGCCGCCCAGCCAGCCCTAGAGCTGCTGACCTACTGGTGCCATTTCAAGAGTCGGAATTTCGGAAAACATCATGCAGGAACAAAAATGATGAATTCGCACATGTGTTGCATATGGAAAATCGTTGGTGCGACAAACACTGCTGCTGCTGCTGCTGCTGCTGCTGCTGCCGCAGTTTGCGGAAGTTTGAGGAAGTTTGCGGAAGTAGGCGAAGCTTGGCAGCTCTGCATGGCCGTGAACAGCAGCAGTACTGACCAGTAGAAGGAGCGATGTCATCGAGAAAGCGGGAGAGAAACATTCGAACACATGAAATGCTACCTGTCTGTGGTGTGGGGTACGCTGGCACATAAACTCAAATCAGCTGGTGGTCTAAAAACTTCAAATAGTCTACATGCCTTGGACACATGAAGCATTTTTTGTAGCACGGCATCATCGGCGACAGCTGGCCTCATCGCTACCCCCTGGGTTATCAATCAAGGCAAGCCCCAGCTTACCAAGAAACCTCTCAGAACACACACAAAGCCAGCAAGTCAGCAGAGAGGCCTGTGCAAAACTCAAAGATCAGGATTGCTTGCAGTACATTGGTCGCCGAGTTATCTTGTGTTACACATGGTATGCATACGATTTCCAATCCCTGCTGCTCCTCACCTCTTCAAGACCCGTCCCCCGGACACCCCACCGCGAAGGGGCACTCTTCCGCGCTGCACGGATCTTGGGTTGTCCGAGCTCGAGGGCGGCTCCTGCGTGAACGGGATGAGCAATCAGCAACACAAGGGAGCGAACGTATATCCTGGTTTCCCGGAATCCACTCGCGAGCAAGTGATGACTTTCGCTCTTCCCCTCCCAGCTCCCTCCCACCAGCTGAGACCGATCGATGACTTGACTGATGCAGTTAGCTGTTCCTGTGCTGCAATGGACACGCCGATAGAAATGATCGGGCGTCCTGTGTCCCTCTCTGTCTTGCACAATTTCTTGTTTTCCCGTTTATTTCCGCATGTTCTCGGTGTGTGCCGTAGTCGCCAACAGCACCGGCTTTTAGCTATTATAGCCAGATGTAGTGTATCATGGTTGCTGTGGTGCGTACCCCCCCCTCTCGCCCGAAAATATGAAAAAAGAAAAAGAAGGTGCAGGGGTAGCGCGGTCGGTCTGTTCAAACTCATTGGTTTGTTATCAATCAGCTGTAATGATGTGCACAACATTCGTTGGCCGTCGTCGTTTTACCACAGCAGTGTACTGCTGTAGACTACTGCTCTCGTTCGGCAAGATACCTCCACACACATAGCACCTGCTTGATGGGCGGATATAGATAGATTACAGTTGCGATCTCTGCTCAGCCCCAGAACCTATAGACTACTGCTGCTGTAATCGCATGCCACACGCACGAGCAGGCTTGGACAGCAAAGAATTAGTCTATTGCTCACAACATTAGTCTACAGAGCGTCCTATGCACACATTCATCGAATGAACTAGACCCCAAGGGATACACACACATCAGACACATCCGTGGAGTTGGTGTCCAACATTGCTTCATCCCTTCATCCCCCTCTGTACCGAAAATACACAAACAAACCAACGAGCATGTATGTGTGAATAATTTCCTTTCGATCGACTCGGTCGATCAAAATAGGTACGGTATAGGTCTTCTTAACCGTTCGTTATGCTGCTTGGATTTCACCTCCGGCTGGTCAAAGAAGGCAGAAGCACCCCACAGATCAACGCACGGGGGGGAACATCATCAATAGGTAGGCCCGCGAGAGCAGCTCCGTGACACGCAAGTGTAGGCGGATGTAAACGTACGGGGGGAACATCAATGGGTAGGCCCGCGAGAGCAGTTCCGCGACAGCAAGTGTATGCGGATGTAAACGGCCGATGCATACACATGCATACCATCATGATACTTGTTTTTCTTCGCATTAGACTAAACTCGTGTCAGTTGCTAATCCCAAAATCTAGCAACGATTCGGTCCGTGGTCACAAAAATGCTAGAGCCATCAGAAGATCTAAAGAACACACACACTATTAGCAAGAAAAGGGTACACAAGCCCGAGGTGCAATCCCTGCAGCAGCACGTTCGCGTGCTCACAACTGAACTACACGCCCACACACTACAATTCGACTACAGCAGCAGCATTACCCCCCTTGTCCCCCATTTCACCAAAATGAATGTTTGTCGACCACAGCGTACTGCTGTCTGAAGTGCCGTCTGTACATTAATAACACCATGGTGCATGGTACACAAGCTCGGGGCATGCAGCTGCTGTCTGAAGTGCTGTCAGAATGAGTCCGTGGACATTCAATAAAGAACACCCAACCAAAGCCATCATACTGCTGTCTGGCCGTTCACACCCGCAGCGGACCTCTAACTTTGTAAACATGGAGACCGCGATCGATGAAGAAGCCTGACGTGACAACATGTGACGTCACGAAAACGTGCCCCCTTTTTTCCAAACGGTAGTGATATCGATGTGGGTCGAACACTCAACACTGATTAGACTATAGATAGATGTAGTTCGTATGAAATGGCAGCAGCCGTTTTCCGTTGTCGTTGCCTTGTTTTTCGTTGCGGGCATGCACATTCGGTGGGAAGTCGGAAGGTGTTTCGTGAGTTAGACTAGTTGGGAAAGAGTTTACTGTAGGAAAAAAAGTACATGCTTCAATATCAACCGCTGCGTCCCTTCCTTAGGCTATTTTATGTTTGCTTTTCTGTGCTAACCTACCTGGTGCGTGTTGCCTTTAAGTGATCAACTGCAATGCATGCAACGCGCGTAGTGTACAACTCTTCCGAGGGCATTGTCAGAGAGGGACAAAAAATTGACGCGAGCAACATCACGTGCGTTGTTCCCAGCAGTCTCTCTCCCCTGGAAGAGATACATCACCACGTCCTCCTGGACCCTCACTATGTAATTGTCCCGCACTTACTCTCGGAGAAGTTCTCTGGCCACCCCTCTGGAGGTTATGTTTGTAATAATTCACGGCGGGGGAAGCATTACCCAATCCCCAAAGGATGTTTACCTTCTTTCCTCACAGAGGTGAACCGTTTTACCATCCGTCCCTCTGGAGGGTGATCACAATCCACGGCGGGGAGAAACATTACCCAATCCCCCAGAGAATTTTCCCTTCCCTTCCTCTCTAGTATACCCGACCAAAAAACACCCTCGGGAGCTTTGATCGACGAATATCCTCGAGGCTTGGCGGTCTGAATTTCCTCTGGAGTTTCCCGGACTATATCCTCGAGAGGGTTGGCTGGCAAGTATCCTTCAGGGTTTGCGGCCCTTCCTCCAGAGCATTCAAAATAGTCATGCTCCAGAGCTTGGGATCATCATTGTTTCCTCTAGGGGGGGTTACGTTTCGACCTACTCAGAGGATCCGCTTTCTTGGGCAATCCTCTAGAGGATTGATTGCGGTCTAAGCTATCCTCTTGAGGATTTTGCTCCTAGCCATTTGTCTACGTGTGATACTCAAAAGCGAAATATGCACAGCCTATTCTCAAGCTTGACGCCGATGGTGATGAGAGACTTCAGTCGACCCAAAGTTCGTGTTTTTGTTGTATGCGGGTACATTATACTCTAGAAGTCCACACAACCAGCCAGCCAGCGTCCGCGGAATATCCAAGGCATGGCTTACAAAGCTATACACACGAACGTACGGCCGTGCTATCCTACACATCATGCTACGGTACGTGTGGCAAGCGCATGTGTGTGTTCTGCGAGGGAAGAAAGAGCTTGTAGAACCCGTTTGACTTCCGCGACGGTGACGCTACTACTCCTCCGTCTCCGCTCCCCAGGATCCGAGATCGAGATGAAATAACGTATGCATAAGCGTGCTGTTTAAATAGTTAGCATCGACCACGCTAACCGGCTGACCAATAAAACGTAAGCGGCTGTGTGTGTGTTTCCGCAAGGGAATACATAGCTTCTAGCATCCCTCTTTGGCGTCTGCGACGGCCTTGCTACATCTTAAAAGGATCCGAGACCGAGATGGATCCCGCCGGTGTACGGGGAATCCTTGGCCTACTTTGCATTTCGTCGGGGAGACCTGGCCGCCGCCTATCGTACACCTGCATGTTGTTGTTGGTCAGACGTGATAATCTATGAGTGAGTTGCTCTGGTCTTAACCAAGTATATCCTTCGCTACATGTGCTTAGCGAGCTCGCGAGAATAAAGCATGGTGCACACAGTGCCAATAAGTTCCAAACGACAGAAAAAAGGCCGGTACTTGATATCATGCATGCATGCATGTACTTCGGAACGTATCAGCTGTACTTCTACAAGGGGGGGTGCTATTGAAGCGCTTCATGGACTCACCTTTTCCTCCCCGCGAATGAGCGTCGCCGTGCCCGCTTCGGGCGTCGACAATCTCGGTGTGTCATTGTCGGCCCCTTTCGATTCTCCGGCTCCAGGGCACCTGGTAGCACGGGTTTAATGTTGATATGCGCGTTTCGGCATGCAAACATGCATAGAAACGACGAAACAAAAAAAATCGACAATTCAATAGCTAGGTGTCCATCCTGGCAGCATGTTCGTACAACACGATTCTTCTGAGTTGAATTCCTCACCATGCGGGAGGTTTCGTCCTAATCCCGCCGCAAACGAGCTCCTCCTCTTCCCCTCCCCACGTCGCGCCGCCCGAAGAGCAGGCGATGGCTTCCTCTTTCGCCTCCGCCGTAGAGAGCCGGTAGCGCTCCCGAAGGAGTTTCTCTCCACAAGGTGCATTCTGATGATGACGACGTGACAAGACAAGCTAGCGTGAACCGACGGATAAGACTCAAATCTGTATTTCCTCGATGTCTCCTATGCGAATGGCAGCATCTAAACCGACCCAATATGTACGCTGATGAAGAACAGGAGGTGAACTTAGTGCTACCAGTAAGTGTGACACTTCTCACACAAGTGCAAAGGCTGGAGGACGCCGCGCTGGACTCATCGTGTTCTACCTTGTTGTGTGTAGTCACTCACGCAGACTCCGCTACAAACACACAAGCGTCTCAAAGCAAAGCACCAGTCGCTGACCTCGTTATCCCTTGGACTCATAGCGCCAACTATGCAGCACCGATTTCCTACCGAACAGTAATTTAGGTTGACGTCGGTCAGGGCCGTGTCTCTCAACGGTTTCTCCTCACATTGGTGGCTTGCCCCTCGCGGTAGGCCACCCTTTGGAGTTCAAGTTTCAGAATGTCGGATCAACCATCATGCCTAGTCCATACGTACGTATAGTCAACAACGATTCGGTTGGCGTACGCACAGCGCATGAAATCTTGAAATTTCTTCTCTCGAATCAAGTTTGTTCGGCCTGTTTGACGCCGGTGAAAAATAGCTGGTCACGTATCACTGGTGGTCTGCTCTCTCTTACCGTGACCTGCACGTAGTGGGACACGACGGGGGCCTCTCCTGACTCTTCGTCGGATAGGAAGTCGGAGTCCCCCGCATCCTCTTGCCCTCCACCTGCTTCAACACAAGAGTCTATTATTACGCGTCGGTCAGTCAATAAGTACGTTGCCCCGCCTGTCGATTCTCAACGGTATCTATGCATAGATGCCACAGCTCGTGGTGGTGCGGTGGCCATCTGATGCCTGTGCTCTCGTCGAATCAATCATGGAACGTCTGCCGTCCGCCGTATGTCACAATTATTGTCTCGACGTCGACGTCTGGTGCTCGACCTTTTCCCTCTCTATCCTCACCGCCCGGCTCAGGAAACTGGCGACGACCATTTTCTCCTTCTTCCGAGTCGGGGTCAAGCGTGTCACCCATCAGGTCGAGCAGCGACTTCCGTGGGAATTCACGAAGATGAGGGAAACGGGGGCGTTTGCGGTTGAAAATGTTTCAATTCTAGAGCGGCGTGGCGACGCGGTCTCGTAACTAGGGTCTACCTGCCAGAAACAACGAGCAGCACTTTTGTACCAGTGACTTCTGCATGGATACCGTTTCTGATTCTTGTGTACGTTGCGACGACCTTGTGTATCGAGTGGTCTTTTATCTTTGTCCATCGCTTTCGGAGGGCTTTCAGGCAGGCCTTTCAACTGCGAAACCATCTACCAAGCTCCTTCTCACACGGCCCATAAAATCCCTCCGCCTCCTACGGTGTCGATAACTTGTTCGCGTTTCACCTGTATGTTGTGCTCGAAGGCGGAATCACTATTGTCGCTCCCTTCGCACGATCCAAGGTTTTGCAAGAGAGCGTCCATGCCCATTTCAAGGGCTCTCTCCCTCGCCTCGCGGGCCCCTAGAAGCAGCTTGAGGCCGCGGACCGCACTCGCTCTCACTAAGATAAACATTTTGAGGGTTTGTCGACGAAGAAAATAAACAGGATATCGGGAAAGAGCAGTTCGGATGAAGGTGGTACATGTACCATTCGCCGGAATTCAGACTGGAGCAGGTTTGCCTGCAAGGCTGCCATATCGGGAAGATCCTGTAGTTCTGCTACGTAGTCGATTACACCTCGCGCGAGATCCTTCTGCCGCACGGACTCAACCTCCGGGCAGACAAGCCAACATCGATCTGACTCCAACTCCAACAAAGAGTTTCAGTTGGATTTTTCGGCTGCGGGGCGTGGGTGGTGGGGGCGCGAATTCCTCCTGAATCACCTTGGGCGTCGTCGTGCTCGAGTAAGTTCCCGAAAGACCTAAGCAAATCGGGACTTGCCGCCAACGCCGCAGTCCTTCCCGAAACCCTCCCAGAGACATTCCCGAGGATGTCAGTCACGCGCAGCACGAACAGGGGACAGGGGTGTCGAGTCCCCGCTCCTTGAAAGGAGCACGACTCCAGCATCTGCGGATGGATACAGGCAGGTACACGAAAGCGGTAATGGAACACCCAATTATGCATCGGTAAACAAGGAATCGGGCTCCTTGCTGCACCAATGTGCAGAAGCTGTTGTGGGACAGGCCCTCTACGGCACAGACGCAGGGCCGAGCAAAAGAGGACAGAAAGAGAGAACGACACGGGAGCAATCATTGAGGTAAATCGCAACGGAAATCGCTACAAGCCAATGGGAATAGACCAGGGCTTGCATCGTTGCACATCATTGCCGCCCGGGTAGCCGCGCTGACGACTCTTCCCTGCCGCACAGCTACCTTTCTTTCACCTTTGCGGCCCAATCGACGAAGCTCGAGGAGGCGATGGCCTCCTGCGCGGACCGTCGCCTGGACAGCCGCTCCAAGACTCCGAGCAGTCGTTTGGCTAGGCTCGTTTTCTGGTACTTCTCTCCACTCAGCAATTCAACCAGAGTTTCGATCGTCTCCTCACACCTCTGAAGGTATGAGCAAGAGGGTCCTTTTCAGAATCTTACAGGGGGCCGCACCCCCGCAGCTTTTCGTCAACGGCGTGTGGCCACATTTGAGATGTCCGCTTTCCGTACCATCTCCCGACCCCGGCCGGTACTCTTGGCCCTACCGTTTACCTAAAGACGTTGCAGCGAAGGAGCCAAAGTAACAACTGAACAACTTGCTTACACTGCTGTGTTCATCATGTCGAACTTGGGGGGAATACATGTTGAAGGCGACCCTCATCTGGCTCACTATGTGGCAGCAAGGTCTTGCTCAAAGGAAGTCGCATCAACAAACACGGGAGGGGGATTTCAAGTTCTTCTCGTGGTCTTGCGGCTCTCTGAAAAACAACAAGGAGTGCGCTGATTGCGCATGGAGATAGATGGCCGCGCGACAAGTCTGAATATGACAGTTCCTCGTTCCTCACCTCGCCCAACATATAGGAACGAGCTTTGCTCATGGAAACGAGCGCACTCAGCAACCTGACCGTGTAGTCGGCCACCAGTCGTCCGGGGTCCCCGCCGAACTCTTCCCACCTCAGGTTTTCTTCCTTTGGTCCCAACGACACCCGCTTCGCGCTGTCTGTTGTGGCAGTGATGGCGAGCGAAGAAATAGGCCGTGCAATCCGTTAGAATTGTCCATAGAAAACGTGAATGTGTTCGGGACACCCCAATCAAACTCAAAGCAGACTTTCTCCTTTCTACATGAAATGCGCAACTTTCTCATTCGAAGTTTTGTATTTGCCAGGCAGCATGTCGCAGTCCTCGAAACAGGTTCCTTCCACCGCTTGGAGTTTGCGTGAATTCTTCCGATTCATTCACAGTGTCCTTTTCCCCTCGCACTGCACCCCCCTTCTTTCCCGTGGACGTTGCGCCGCTTCTCGTTGAGTTGTACCGAAAACGCCATGGTTCGGGCCGAAAACGGATTGCCATTTGTGTACTGTTTTTGTCGGGAACTTTGACACCATTTGAGCCTGTTCCACCATTGAGAACGCATGGCCTAGAAATGTTGATGATAACGTTCACGTGTGAAGCTTGATTGTGTCTGATGTTGTTTCCTGCAGACACTCGGTACGTATTTCCAACTTGTATCACTTGACATTCGAACCTGGGTAAATTTCTTCCGAAGGTGTTCTTGACTATCGGGCACAATCCGAGACTGAACAGCATCGTTCTGAGCGGAAGCTATCCTCATTTCCCCCATCTCATCGCCAAGCATCTATTTGTTCCCTGTCCAACACGTCCATTGCCGAGACCCTGACTAACGTCAAGATGCTTTCTTCTTTTTTTCCTTGCCCATGGGCTGACTGCCCCTTTTCCGAGGTGCGTTCGAGGGTGAGGAACGCAATTCTCTGGCAGTGCCTCCCCCTTCTGCTAGCCACCTGGCCGCCCAAAAGCTTGCCTTCCGTGTTTTCTGCCTCCTCCCGCGCTTGAGCTGATTCGCTTATGTGCTTCCGTTCGTGTGACGGCAGTTGCTTGGCTTCGTGGCTCTCGGCGGACGTCAGGGATGGCGGCGACGGGCGAACTCCAAGACGAAGAAGAACCCCGAGGAGTGTGGAGATGCCTCTACCTCCGCCGCCTGCCCGCGAGCGAAACCAGTCCAACACGACCATAGTGCAGCCGTTGAGCGTTTGGCAACCGAACAATGTGTGCATGTATTATTTTTTATCCTAGACGCACGCCTCAGTATCCGTGAGAATAGGCAAGGGTTCTCTAATCTGTCTGACACTAGCACACCTTGATCCCCGCTTCGTAACTACACAGACTCCGTTCCTTTCGTCGAAACCTCAATGAGTGTGGCGTCGCAAGCATGAAGAGAGTACAGTAGACACAGCACACAGCGCTTCCACCCATGTTCCTCCTCTGTAAAGTTTGATAGGCTCGCACCCACCTACTTCAAAGTGACGTGCCTGTCTGTTTCAAGTGCTGCACTTCCTCCGCATCTGGACGGTATGCCTGCTGCTTCCCCTACCTTTGACGCCCACTTCGGTCGAGCGCAAGTCGAAGATGTCGTTTCGGATGATGTGATACAGTACCCCACGTCGACTCTTTCCGGGCGGAGCGCGAGAGAAACGCCAACGAACGGTCTGCCGAGGTCCGAGCGAGTACAGAGGGGGGAACAATCGTTCTCACATGCTATGTTCAGTTTGTCTCGCAGCCTTCGCTGACAGTGTTTGTGGTCATCGCTGATGAGCATGATGTGGCAGCTTTATCGCCAACAAGGTTGTCTAGCGTGTACCGGAACGCGGGCAAGGGTCACGAGGAGGCGTCAAAACGCGCAACATGCCCGAGCGCGTGGCACCAGAGGGTGCCTGACATCGACACTATGTGTTTTTCCAGCCATACCTTTCAAGCGTCCTGGTGTTGACGTTGGCATTGCCGGTAGAAGTTTCAGTTCGTTTTTTGAGAGCTCGTCCTTACCTGTAAAACCAAAGCTGCGTTGATGGCGGCCGTGGCGGCATCCTTGTTGACACTGCCTGCAGATGACACCCCTGGATTACGACGTAGGTCGACCTTCCCCTCGGAAACCTCCTCGGCCAGTCTCCTGCAACACGCACACGTTCGTGCGTTGAAAAGGACGAGGGCATGCTTGCGCTGCTGTCGGTATGCCGGAGAGAGGCCACAAATGTCGAGCGTCCTACAAATACATGTCCAGCAGTGCTGCCATCAGCATAATCGTCGTCAGTGTCATGCCGACTCATTCCTCTCTGCATCTATTGGGAGGATCCTCGCCAAGCCTCGTGAGCTACGCGTCTCGCACACAGGCCAAGAGGACACAAGTAGTCCCCTCGGCCTCCGCTCCGTACCTTAGGTCGCGCTTGACAGCGCCGTAGTCAACGCGCCCCAAGATAGCCCTGTCAGAGTCGGACCTTAGTAGCGGCTGGCGCTGCCGTTGCTGCTGGACCCCCCCTGGTGCTTCAGGACTTCCCCGGACGGAGCCGCCACTGACTTGTCCACAACCAACACCGCTGCCAATCTTGTTCTTGCTTGATTCCCGCTCGCTCTGGTGTTTTTGACCAACAACTTCGTATGGTCTATCGTACGAGGGCCTTCCGACCACTGCGTTGCTGTGCGAGGGCGCTAGTTTGCTCTCACCCGCCATCCGTGGTGGGCACCCCCCGTTGCCGCTGTCGTTGAGGGTCCTTGATTTTGGTACCCCGGGCGCATCGGAGAAAGTGCTGCCAGTGGTGCTGAAATCGTCACATGACGGGAAGCGGGGGCCGCGTTCGTTGTCGGCGGCGTGTGTGGCACCCTTGGTGAGAACCGAGAAAATCGCAACGTTCAAAGCGCGACCGAGAGGAAGGGGGGGGGGGGGNTGCATGCCGTAGTCGTTAGACCATTGACCTCGCATCCCTACAAAGCCGGGACGGAGCACGCCGGGTTCTCACCGGACCAGGCTCTTACATCACCAAGCGCGAAGCGCCGTGAGATATTCGGCGAGTCGCATGAAGGGTGCGCTGCATCCTACTAAGGGTTTTCGGCATCTTGTGCTTACTTCCTTGCGTACGGATGACAGCTGCGTATGACTTAGTTTATTTTCTGATGCCTTCACTTCCAGAGACAGTTATAAGCACTGTGTAACTGCCTCGAGGGTGCTTGACCATTTTAACACCACGTGGTGTGATCATCCCCCTTGCGCGGAGTGAGGGTTCTCCACCCCGCACAACATGATCTACTCGACCACCATTATGGTTACCGCCAAAAAAAAAAACGGAGGAAAAAAAAAACGGTAACCTGATTGCCGAGTTCACGAAGTGAATTGGCTTGTTTTACAACGTCGTTGCCAAGCGACGGACGGAAAAATAATAGGAACTTAGGAGGTCAGGTGCCATGCGTTAGATGCCCATCTGTACCAATAATAATGTAACAGAGGGGAAGACATGGACTTTCGGACAAGGATACCATTACCTTTCTTGTTGAGTCACCCAGTATATCTGTCGGCTGCTTCTGATCTTAGTGCAACGGCCAACGTTTTGTATCTTGTTGGCAGACCTTACCTCAACCGGGCGAAGTAGGAGCCTCACGAGCAGCGGGTCCGAGCGGCGCCAGAGGTTGACCGCGTCCATCAAATTCTCGATTTTCGTTTTGAGACTAGCCTGCGCGCTCCGACAGGCGGTCAGCGAGGAGCGGGAGCGAAATTATGAGGCAAGCGTGAGACAGCACACTTTGGGTGTGAGGGTAGAGGTAAAGCTGCCGCAGTGTGGGTCGACGCCCCACAGCTCGCGTTTCGTGAGCTTTTATGCTAAAGATGGCAGGCACTATGGGGAAGCTCGTCAACTACGCAGATGGATGTCCTCGCGCGAGTGCATGAGGCGATGATAAAAACTGAAGCTGGATATCCGTCAAACGACCGCACTTCGTGGTAAGCATGAAAAAGCTGCGATTTCATTGACCGCTCTTAAATGATACGTGTCCATGGTAACGTTCTCGCTGTCGGTAGCGCGATAGTCTAGCACTAACGAAGTTCCCCGCCTTACGCACGACATTTCGTGCACCTCACAACCTGTCATTCCTTCTCCCGGAGTAGAACACTACGCAATAATCGGCAGCATTGCCAACCCCTTATAACCCTATCCTTGCGTTGCATTATTTGGTTAGCCTAGAGGTAGTAGCTCTCTCTGCTCGTCGTGCTTGGCAGGATATCTGTCTCACCACGCCTCACGACCACCATCGTTTCTATCTATCCTGTGGTTTGGCAGGGTGGCACCAGGGACTATTTTCCGTTGCTCACCGCCCAAGTTTCTTCGAACAGAGCCTCGAACGACGGGTGAACGGACGGGTCGGGCACGTGGGGAAGGGCGTAGTAGCCCGACAAGTCGGGCACACGAGGAACGTCTTGCGCGCGGTCGAGGTATCTCCTGAACGATGACATGGACTGAGAATCCAGCCCAAACATGGAGCAATAGGTGGCCGCGTTGAAACAAAACAGACTGAACATCCGGGGGCCACGGTGCTGTAAGTCGTAAGTTTACACCGTTGAAAACCCCAAGCCAGGCGTAATGGTCCCGCAATCTCTCGAGTAGAAGCCCCTGCGCGAAGGTTCCTTCTCTCTCAGCAAAAAGTGCGTTGGGGGTGGTGGTGCGCTAGAATATACCATGTTGCTAGTTCTCCCCCAGAGCGTTGTCAACCGAGAACAATCACTCTGATGAAAACGTCAACCTTCTTCCCCCGTGTTGTTTGCGGTGGAGAGGAAGGGGCAGCAGGAAGACAGCAGGAAGACATGGGTTTGTTGATCTTGGACAGTACATCGGGATCTCTTCCTTTTACATGCCATAATGGTAAAATCAGTTGTGCGTCGCTTTTGAATACGACAGGTTGTGTTTTTGCCATGGACTTTTCAAACTTCCTCTGGTGCCCACAACGCAGGTTTGCATAGACTCTGACCGGGTGTCAGTCACTCTTCTTCCGCACGCGACACATCTTGGCCTCTCGGTATCGCTATTTTTCTTCACAAACGTTCAGGGTTTTACACAGCGAACAAGTGGCTCCTTGTGATGGCGCTTGCAGGTCAAGAACACCATCACCTTCGCACAGGCCACGCTTGCCTCCCTCGGCCCCGCCGCTTTCGCCAGAGCGGTGGCTCGAAACGGCAACACCGCACAGTGCACGCAGGCCAAAAACTCCACCACTCGGACTTCTCGCGCCAGGGAGGATGGCGTCCCGCGTCGCAAAGTCTTTGGAATGAACGCCTGGTTTTCAGTTCAAAGGTTTCGTTCGGGAGACGGGGACAGACTTGAAAGAGAAATCAATTGTATTGGTGCAGATTGGTACAGAATTTAGCAACAAAATATGTTTGGCTGGTGTATGCTACGGGATAGCTACGGAATCACGGCGTGAACGATTGCTGGGTCTGCTCTCACCGCCCAAGCCGAGAGGAAGGCGGACATGTCGCCATCGTCGAACGCTTTGAATAAAGCAACACTGCCGGTGGAAGTCGTTTGGTGACCGCGATCACGGCCGTCGTCGCCACACAAGCTCCTTCTTCGCCCCCCCTCAAAGCCTTCTAGCGTCTCGTCAGACTTCCCAAGCCGGTCTCTTTTCAGGTCAAAGGTGGCAAACGTTTGTCAAAGTTTCGACTTATGGTCACCACTTCAGAGGACGCTCCCCTCGGACTAGACTCAACGAGGTGCACCCGGAATTATTTACAGTGACAACTTCATATTTGGCGCCGGCCGTAGCCAAAGGCCCGAACAGTCAGATTATCTAGGTTGGCAAGCCGTTCACGATCCACTGCTGTACACGCCGTCAACGTCCCAATCCCCCAAATTGGGGGTCGTCCAAGGCAGCTAGTGATGTGAGCTACTGCTGGAGACCACCACATGAGGGGAGGCTGTGACGCGTGGATAACAGTGATGAATCGTGAAGGTTATGGACCCTTGATTTGAGGACTTTCGGGTCGCACCTGCAGTTTTCGACCACACGGCCCCAGCAACATGTAGGTCTGGGCGTGCCAACGCGCGTGCCACTGCTCCATGATGCTCACTACTAAAGTAGTCACTCAGGTCGGGACTCCGCACACCGGAAGGTCGTTTTCATTTTCTGCCCTGGTACAACATTGGAGTTAAGACTACAGAAACTGAAGCTGCCATGCTACATGCATGTACTGCTGTGGTGCTGTTGTGATATTAGCGCGGTTGGTACTTCGTGACGTGTACAACAAAGCGGGTATTTTTGAAGAACCTTACGCATATGCATCTGCTGTGCAACTTTTTTTTTTTCATCTCACAGAAAACGTGTTGGCGTCAGGAGCACATGAGTGATGCCCGAATGTTGCGGAACCCCTATTTGGATGCGGGAACCATGTGCATCCGATGACCAACGTAAAGTTGGGAACAGCCCGCCCCATGCTCTCCCGTAGCTGATATCCTGTCGTCAGTAGCATACCTTAGGAGTGTGCGATGCCGTATCTCTGATCGAAAGCACTCGAGGGTGTTAGCGAAGCGTCGGCGCTCCAAGTACTCTGCGACAGCCTCATCGATGTCCTCAAAGCTCTGAATCATCGTGTTTGTTCCGTAGTTTGTGTATATTGCTTTTTTCAGATTCGGCTGCCCTCGTTGCTGCGAGTATCCTCGGCCATGCTACCCTTACCTGAGCGCAAGATGTTCTACTGGGCGTAGTAGCGAGTACCGGCTAGAGGGTAATACACAATCAAGCAGTCATGTCCTGCTGTCCATGCACAGCAGCGAGCGTGTGCTCATAGCTCATAGCGCTGAAGTTCGGTTGATTCCACCGCATTTTGATTGCGCCGCATATTTGTCGAATCGGCACTACCCGAGGGTTCTCCTCGCGGTAGTTACGCATTATGTAATAATGATGATACACGGAGTACATATCACACGCCACGCATACGCCCTGCTATAATTCCTTCACGCAGAGCTGGAAAAGTATATCTGCTCTTTGGGGTTCTCAGACCCTCCACACTGGTACCTTTCATCCGGCGATGGATTGCTCGGCCAACGACGATGGACACGGCCGGCTCCGATCGCAGACCTACCCCTTTCAGCCTTCCGTACTTTTGACAGAAAACAATCTCCCATCAGATCGGGATGCCTGGCTCGGCAACTCGATACAAGGGCGCGGTGACTCTTCCCCGTTGAGGCGGACTGGCCGCGATACAGGAGTCTTGTCGCCGCTCAAGAAGCTTGACTTCGGCTTTGGGAGCGGTGTGTTCCTCCAGAAGAAACGGTCTCACGGTGGCAATGGGGAAGGGCCGAGAAGCAGTGAAAGTTTGTCGAGGATGAAGATTGGAAGAAGTTCCCCGACACCGACCTCCTGTGAGAGCGGCAGCTCCACGTCTCGCAGCGGTTCCCGCGTGCCCCGGCGACGAAATCATCACCACCGTAAGGACGCCTGGAGAGACGAATCCATCCCCCCGCCAACGACTAGACAGCAGCGACTTGTCACGTCCATGTTCGCGCTAGTTGTAGTATTAGGTTCGATTCAGATCGTGGCGCTCATCGTCCATCCGCCACGAGGAAGTTTCACAGTAGATGGCCTCAGCGGCTTTACCGGCAGGAGAAGCACTGACGACAACCGTGTCCGACGGCGCGTATCTGGCGGAGTCCGAGATGCGTTTACGGATACACCGAGTATTGCCAGTGGCGGTGGCGGCGCAGTGCCGTCTGGTAGCTTGCGGGGTGGCCCGTTGAACAACAACGGGGTGCCACAATACAACGACCAAGGCTTGTCCTTGTCAAATCCTCGCGCATTCGAGATGGTGGCCGCCGATATGGGTCACCTCAAGGACACGGTGAGTGAACCACATGTGTCCCAAACTACACTGCTGTCCCTTTGACATCCGTTGCCGAACAATATGCAATAGGCTGTGCAAATGTATGTGGTACGTCGACTCTACATCCCGTCGGTACTGTATCGTGTAGAGTCAAGATAGACCATGGCCCAGAACGTCCTTTTAAACTCGCCCCTCGTATAGTTTTTGGTGCGCTCGTAGAACACCTATCTTACAGTAAAATCTAAGGCACACATGACAAACAAGAGGGCCACGACCACCAATTCAACACCACCACCCGTTCAACACGTTTTTTTGAGTCGGGGGCTGGGGGCTGCAGGAAATGACATAAGAAGAATCTTTCGCAATTGTTCTTTTCACAAAACAACCTTGAAGAGCCACTGACTTCTGCCATACGTACAGCATTCCCAGCATTACCTCCTGAAGACTGTGAAGCCGTGATTAACTCTGTCCTCAAGACCCCAGACACTGGCTAAGGGACTACTCATCGAGAGTTCGACCAAACTGTGCCTTGTCGATGGCCACACAGTCGCTTTCGCATTGGAAGGCTCCTAAAGCCTTTATGTAGGGTGGAACTGGTTCTCCAGCGGGAGGTTTCCAGAATACTCGTTCGAGAGGGATGGAATAGTTTTTAGAATTTCGAATAAGAAACAACGAAGTACAAGAAACTAATACTTCCAAATTGTTCTCCTGGAATTCTTACCTGCACTGTTCCGTCCCGGATGAAGAACTCCGAACGTTGTGCACGTTGTCCGAGTCATTTGAAGTATTGTAGCCTGGCAACAACATGAAATGACGAAGAATTGAACAAACTGCTGGATGCACATGAGAAGTCACGGGGATAAATCCTTTCGGTGTTGCAAATTTTTCAAATGTAACAAACGGCACAATATGCCGCATTCACGAGTTCTCGGGCCCTGTAATCAAACATCACACACAACAACATATTCGCCTGATTGAGAGCGAAGTATCTGATTGAGAGCGAGAGCCAAAAAAATTGAAATTTCGGGTCCAGACGCCTCTTGCCATTTCTTGGCAAGTAGGGGACGGGCTATTCCAAGAAGCGGTGCAAATTGAAGGTCTCATCAGCAGCTTCGCGAGCATATGCGTGTCATCGTCATCGGATGCTGCAGCGAGGAGCTAGACAAGTTGCTAGATTTGCCCAGATTGGCTATTTCTGCTCAAACTGTTTCAGGGCGGTATCGCGTCGGGCGGTGGGCTCTGCTGTAGCTTCTGCTCCCCGCTGTAGCTCCACAACGAGAGACTCCCACAGGATGACCAGGGTAGCGGCTTGAAGCTACGGGCTAGCCCTTCAATTCAAGCTACACAGCAAGCTCCACCTCTCAGTGGTAGTCCGGCTACAGCGTATCGCGCAATCTCGCTCTCAATCAGATGCTACGCTCTCAATCAGGCGAATATATTGTTACACTCCATCCGACGTTCTGTTTTGCTTTTCGAGAATGTCGCTGAAGTTGGGGTATCCCTAGAACCGGCCGCAAAAGACTGTAGTGCGATGTAAGCGCACTGAGAAGAAACGAGACTCGCACTAAGCTAAAAAAGATGCCATGGAGCACACTGTTATCGTCGTAGATTGAGCAAAACGATTGTCCTTACCTTTTCGCGGTCATGGAGCGAAGGAGGATATGGTTTCTTCCTCCGGCTTCTCGTGAAGGCCAATGATGCATACTGCTGGAACTTTGTGAAATGACTGTGGCTGCCTAAGCGATCGATCCACATAGCATCGCGGGCGTTGTTCATGGCACACCAGTTTGCTCCAACGAGCAGTATATCGCGCGCCTACACGCCCCCTGCACGTTCTGAACGAGAGTGCCACAATGATTACGCCAAGAATACGTTGCACCCCCTTCCCTCTGTCTCATCTGCTTCCCTGTTCCCCCCGATGTATGTTCGGACAGGTGGAAAAGCTTGATCACATCGTTCGCGAAACCATGGGCCAGCACGAGAAGGACCTTGCGGCGGTGCTGATTCAGCTGGGGGTGAGATATGCGAACGCTGGCGTTTCCACCTGCTGCTGTTGCTCCTGCCACGCGGCAGCTAATTTTGACTATTGCCTTTCTGGTTTTCTGTTCTGAACTGTCGTCACCGCTCAATAAATATTTTCGGCTGTTCCGACCGTGGAATCTGGGTTTAAAGAACCTCGGTAATATTATTCAGCGCCAACTCGAGAGTATTTTGGGTTAGAGAGTAGTTCATAGTCATATGCACAGGCTTGGCGAAAATGTTGCAGGGAGCTCCCATGCAGAGCGCGTGGGGGTCAAGCTCGAAGTTCAGCGCGCAGCGTTGTTGCCTAACCACGCGCTTCCGCGGGCATCTTGATTGTACAACTACCGGCACTGCGCTCCCCGCCATCCTCGTCCTTGTCCCAGCTGCGTGTCTGGACATGGCCTGTGCGGCCTGACACCCCATGCTACGAATTACAAGCAGTAAATCAAACACCCCGTCGCTTCCGTCCATACTCTCCTCCTATACCCAACTTAGCTTGAACGACCTTCGCGGAGCAACCCCGTCGCTGGGAGCGAGTCTCTTCCGATACCCGCCGAGGGTCTTGCCAACAACAACGCGGGACGGGCGAATCCGGCTTGGCCCTCTCCCATGAAAAAAGCACCGCAGGACCAACTCCAATCGACGGGGGGCAGCAGGCAGGGACAAGGAGATGCTTCCGTTTTGGGTGCAGGTGGTGGTGTCGATCACGTTGCCGTTCGTGGAATAGCAGAAGACGCAAGTGTCGCCGGCGGCGGACCCACTACTGGGAAGGCCCTAGGGCGGGATGCGCAGGGTATTGGGAAAGGGGCGGCTGGAGGGGTGACTAAAGAAGGGGCGAGGGGGGCAGCGGAAGGGGTCGCCGTGTGGAACGCTTACCAGCGCGGCAAGTGGGTCAACGGTCAATGGGTTCCAACGGTGCGCTCGCGGCGTTCTGCCAGACAGACCAAGTTTTCCCCTATATATTCAGACCACATAGCATTGGATAGATTACTTGGTAGATTCAACGTTTTCTACGTGGCTCGCGAGAGGGAGTTATGTACGACGTTAGGCTTGTGCGCAAGCCATCACCCTAAGCAGCTACGCCCGGAAGCAGGTACCGAGTGCTGATTTTGCAGACCATACATGTGTTCGCACATCAGTTGAAGCTGCGCAAGTTGACCAGGAAAAGCAACTAACTACGTAGACCATTCCATGTATCGAGCATGCTTTCCTGGACTAACTGCTCATGTCGGCACCCCGAGGACGCATGTCCCCCCAAACACCACCACACCATGGTAGTACTGCAGTCTGCAAGATCCGGTTTCCCCTGAATAGCGGAAGCCTTTGCACACTCGCTGTCTTTAACGTATCCTAGTCTGCGGCTACATCTTCCTGCGACTCTCCTCTCCCTCTACAAGCACAAGCTTTCCCTCCTCACCACCCCCTCAACATTGCTTGATTCGCCGACCAATCGCGACAAACGAACCCACAAAACAGGTTCTACAGGATGACACCAGTCCCGATCTTTCCAAACTAGCAATGACGGGTAAGAAGCAGCGCCGTGTCCTCCTCTTGTCCGAGAAACGCTCGGGAGGGCAAGCCGTGGGCGGCGTTCTCAACGCCGACACCCGTGTGTTCTACGTCGCTGATCCCTGCCGCATGGGCGGAGGGCCCGAGGCCTTAGACGCGGGGGCATGTTCGCTGGCCGTGACGAGACTGCTGGCGTGCCAGCCAACCACCAACGACATTCGCAACCTCTTCTCGTTCTCGTATATTGTGGAGAGGGTAAGCGGGTGTTGGCCGTGCAATATGCAGTTTTGTTTTTTACTGAAAACTCATCTAGGAGGCTAGTAGGCGTAGATTCTTGGTCCGCATAGGCGATAAAACATACAGAACAGAGGAGGGGCCTCGGAGGGACAACACTTGGAGCGATGTCTCATAGAAACAGGAAGTTGAAGACTGGAACAATGAACACCTCCACACCGTCATGCCGTTGTCCTTGACCTCGTCACGTGCCTAGACTTGTCCACGTCTTCTTCTCACCGTCATCGAAACCTGCAATACTGACCTTTGGGACTGAGATTCTAGATTATCCCCAATCGCACGTCCACCCAGCGTTGACGCAAAAAGCCCGATCCCTTCCTCGCCTTCCTTCCTCCCACGGAATTCTTGGATTGGTGCTATTCTGTGCACAGAGCCGAGTCTTATCAGAGTCTGAGGGTTTGAGGTGGAAGGCGGGGGGTACACCGGACGAAAACGACGAGGAGACCAGGGCTGCGGTGATTCGACAATGCCGCCTCAGCAGCGTCGTCGTTGTCAAGGAGACCCGGCTTGCGGAGGTACGCTCTCCACAGAATTTCTTGTGCATTTGCGTATTTGTCGGTGTCTTATACCAGGATGTGCTTTGTTGCCACGATATCGTTTTCAGAAACCGTTGCCAAGTAGGAGCACCACTTTAACTGACCTTTACTTAATCTTGTGTTGTCTTACATGTCAATAGCTAAATGTTGGCAGTTCCTGATCCCAAACATTATTCGATGAAAGCGTCCCTCCGAAAAAGCCATGCCACGGAGTTATGGTGCAGGGCCATACATACGTTTACCCTCCGCTTCCCTCGCCTCGGAACCGAACATAATGTTGTACGGCAGGTTGCACCCAGACTATCAACGCCAGAGTTGGGTTTAGAGTTTCTGCACATCGTGCGCGACCCTCGGGCTGCCATCCATGGAATGGCAGAGCTATGGGAAAAATCCGAGAACAAGATGGAGCGGTCCATGGCACGGGATTGCTCCGACGTGGCATCCAGGTGCTCGTGTCTGGCTTGTCGGTCACCTTGTTGATGCTACAACCTTCGAGTTTGCGCTGCATAAAGCCAAGTAGCCGGAGCGGCATGGGGTCGACGGAGTATTTCGGACAAGTCGCCGAATTCACAGGACTACACGCTTAAACGAATCGCAGCATGGTGCACTCATGCCTTGTGCCTGTTGTAATCCGCTGCTGTTTTTCACAGCATTGCCGCTGTGGAAAGCATATCACCATGCACCGATCCCACCGCAACAACGTGCTGATGCAGCCTACTGGCATTGTGTAAGACGGGTGTATTGTAGGACAAGATCAGACATAACACACGCCGTTTGGTTGTCATTGGGCCAATCGTTATCTGCCTTCGGAGAGAAGTAGGAGAGGTGCAGGAGAACGCGAAAAACGAAGTGCGGAACTCCCACCAGTCGTGAGTGGTGGCTCGTTACCCCCTTGGTTCATTGGAGCTGCTGCCACCTTAAAAAAAAACTCTCACAGTAGAACTGGAAAATTAGCCAGAGTGTACACGTTCTGTTGACTCCCTGTGACAAAACACTACGTTCCATACTTAGGTCGTGTTTGATACCGTAGACACACGCCAAAGCAGGAGGTTGCTGGCTCCTCCTGACCCCCATTCCCATTTCCTACGTCGGTTTGCTTGGCACCTCACGGAACTGCTTTCTCGTCGCCATGCCTGTTCGTTGGGATCCGAGGGCCAATCAACCCCCATGGCACGTTGTGCCTCTTTCCCCATTCCTCGCGTCTCTTATTTGTTTCTAAAACGCATTCTAGACTCTGCACGTTGACCGAGAACAAGCTCAAGTTCTTGACCTTGCTTGGCAAGCAGCGTTTCCGGGTGCTCAAGCACGAGATGGTGAGAAACAGACAACCTCCGGTTTTTCGTACACTTCCTACATAGACCCTTTCCATCCACACATCTACCAGGATAGTCTCTTCCTCGTGCTTTTGCTATCGACCAGATGCGTATATGCAGACGTTGTCTTGTAGTCGACACTCTGTGTGCTTCCTTCGGAGTCGAGCAAGTTCTTGCCAAGGAATACGCCTCGCCTCTGCCCTTGCTTCCGTCCCGTCTCGCATCCCCACCTCCCGCTTTCCGCCCCCCCCCTGCTTGGCAAATCTCAGTTTGTCGAGGCGCCCTATGCCATGACAAAGAGCGTCTACAGCTGGCTGCAGCTGGGAGGATTTCCTTACGAGGTGGGGAATATTAACCTAGTACAGACACCAGGGGGTGGAAAGTGATAAAGATAGTTCGCAATGGGTAAACCAAAGATCTCTCACCATCAGCTACTCCGATCTTAGAATACGTCCTTGTGCGACAAATCGAACGCGTAGTGCTCACTCACACCACTTCGTCACGTTGCTTCGGCTGGTGGTAGTGTAATGCATCCTTGCCTCGATTTCGCCAACAGCATTCTCTGCGTACGTCCCCATGACCATACCCTCGACCTACCAGGTTTCCCCTCTTGCGCGTTTGTTTTCAGTCCCCTTGTCATCCCTCGTTACGGCCTACGCTCGTGCATGCCTTGTAGGTTACGGAAGCCATCAGATCGACGTCTATGCGAGGTTCAGCCGACAAACCTCCGGGGACAGCAGTGACGGGGAATAGCTCAAAGTCCACCATGGGAGGCTTCGATTGGTGCGTTGTCGTCATTGTACGATGCCCTGGCAATGTTCATCTTGTTGGTATTGCCAGGGGACGTTGCTTGTGATTTGTCGTTGTTGCGTCACTGAAACGTATCTCCCATCCTACCATCGCCGATTTCAACAAAGCCGCAAGTTGTTGGCATCAACCAGCTGCACGTAGATTCTTATTCTTCACCTGCCCGCCCGGGCCCCGCAGCTGAAGAGAGTAGAACGTGTACGGGTGGAGGGCGTGACCTGTACCCGAACGTATTTGACGCTGAGATGAGGATTGCACGTTGGCAAGTGTTTGGGAAGTACAAGGGATAGGCGAACCATCGCAAAATGGGAGATGCATATTGGAACAGCCACAAGAGGCCGATCTTTGAAGGGGGGGTAGAAAAGGGAAACCCCGTAATTCGAAGATTATTATCGGGGGGTAGAAAAGGGAAACCCCGTAATTCGAAGATTATTATCGTGAACACCGCATATTCCCGTGGTGTAACTTTCTGGCGCTTCTTTGGTCCTCCACCCCAATAGGGGCGCATGGTCAATGGCCAAAGAGTTATGGCTAGCAACAAGCAGACGACGGGTGCGCCCCCCCTCTTCCTTATGTTGTACTCCAATATTTACCCTCCCCTACACTGGTTGAAATGACTTCAGGGCTACCAGATGGGCCGTCGAGATGCCGACCTTTCGGCGGCAACAAGTCCAGCTCGCCTGCCAGCCTCTCCTTGTGGCGCTGGGCTACGACGACCCCGAAGATCCGGAGGAACAGCAGGGCGCAGGGGAGGACCGACAGGAAGAGTCCCAGGGAGAATCATCATCCGAAGAGCTCAGCACGGCCTTCGATGGAACCAGCAGCCACCTCGGCGCAGACGGCACCGACTTTGGAAGTTCGATGACCGATGGCGTCAAAAGGGTTGGGCACGGTGGTGGCGGCGCGGAAAAGTTGCGGGCCTCGTCGGCCTTGCCGTCTTCCTCTCTCTCTGCTACGACTGCTGCGAGGAACCCTGAAAGTGTTGCTGCTGCGGCGGATACCATCTTACCCGGTCACGATGCCATCGCGAGGCATCACGGATGAAAGCGACGGAACATTTTAGTGCGATATACTCTTGTGCCGTCCGTTTAGCGAGGATCAGGCGCCATTCATGAGTCCTGAACGACGCCTTTTGAAAGCACGGATCGCCGTTTCCGTTGATTTTGTGCTAAATGGCAAGTAAACAACACGTTAGGTATGGTACTAAACAAAGATGCAGCAGCCGACATTGCGGGCTCTTAGCAAGCGCGGATTGCGCAACCTCGTCTACGGCGGGAAGACCTATATGGGATGTTGTACGCTAGAAGCACATATCTTCAGGCTTTTGCACAAAATAAACAATCGTTCGATTCGGCTGTTCATGACGGCAAATCTGCTGGTTCCTGGCATCGTGCTCTCCAAAATCGCGTGGACACATATCCCATTCCACGTTCTGAGTGAGAAGATACCCCCCAGAATTTTGATGTGTAGTGTAGTCGCTCTTCTCCGGGATGGTTAGGATGCCTCATCTTGTACATGAAACACGAGCTTTTCACGGCCGAGTACAATATATGCGTGTAAGCTGGTGTATAATAGTCATACGGTTTCGGTCAGAGTCCAGCTTTCCCGCTGGTGGATGGGGCCACTGTTGTTGGCCACGACAGAGTCCCGGGGCAGGAGAGCTTGTTATGTGCAATACCACAGCAAGACATGAATTCCGAGTCATTCGATCGTGTTTTGCCCTCGGACAAGCGCTTAAAGGTAGTTGTTCATCATCTTCTATGAGGATAAACGTTTTCTATGCATGGCGAGTTGTGTGTTTCTGGCAGCTGTTGTACAAGTTGGCGGGAGAAGTGGAACACTTTTACTACTGACAACGATGCGCTTGTCATGCGTGATGAGCCCGGCAAGTCGATGGTGGAGAAATTGTAATATCCCAGTGTCCTCTTTCTGCAGAGCTCCCCCATGTGTTTGTTTCAACGGCTGTTTTCTCTAGACAATGACTCATCTTCTTTGGTGTTGGAGGAGCAGCCACTCTGTGGTGATGGTGGATCGTGAAGGCGTGGCGAACGACATCGCGTTTTTGTGGCGATGCAAGGCAAGTTTGATAACACCGTGGAGAGGACGGGCAAGGAGAGATTCAATAGGCCTTCCAAAGCTTGATTTAATACGTATACATACGTGTATGATAGCTGGGGAGTTGGGTACACCATTCGCGTAGTTTCACTCTCCTTGTTGTATTTATGTGGTAGGATTGATCTTGGGGGAATTATTGACTTGCTCTGTCAAGGCAGTACCAGTATGTCGTATGACCCCCATTCTAAAGATTTCCCCCTCCGCCTGCAGCACGCACACACTCTTTCATGGCTTCCTTCTGCGCTCGGTACTTTTCTGGTCGGTGCATTCAGGAACTGTGTGCATGGCATGGCGTAGGCGTTTTGCAGGCGTTCGTGCGATATACAGTATTTCAGTCTCCTACGCAGGTAGGTGCCTATCAGGAGATGACAAGATTTTCGATCCGTACGGTATACGCGCGTTCTGAAACATGACCTGACGCCTCTTCAAAATGGAGAATGATCAGCACCATGGGCGGCTGGAGTCTGGTTAGAAGCAGGAAAGCACCTAAGAGAACGACAAAGGAGGTCACGGCAGTGGCCAAGGATATCGCCCAGAGACCGAACACTCCAACACGGTTAAAAACATGTTCCAAAATGCCACCAAAGCATCATAATTTCTTCCCTGCATATTGTCGCGTGGTAGTGGGAACACTTCACATCTTAATTTCGGCCGAAATTCAAGGAGAAACTCTACGCGTGTTTGGGACCGCACAAGGATAGCATAGCATCCACCGGCAGCAGCTGCTTGGCTTCAAGAGGGGAGTTCTGCGGCCTCGCGGGCATCATGCAGACCAACGTCAAACAGTTGCACTTGCGCCTCCCCCGACACGACCGCCAACTTTATTCCTGGCGTCGACAACTTCTCAACTCCTTCTGACAACGCCAACGTACTGCCTCCACTGCCTTCGGTGGTAAGCCTCCCCCGCGTCCTTCCTCCATCTAACCCCTTTTCTTGATCCGGCACCGTCCCGGCCTGTCGTTTTTGCCGGTCCTCGTCCAATAAGCTGCCTTTCTGGCCCGATTCTTGGCCTCTGCTGGATGTCACGCGCTCTGATTCAAGGCCACTGGTGGGAACTTCCTGGCTTACACTGTCACGATCGGGCGCTGCTTCGTCTGAGCCTAGGTCCGACACAACTCCAGCTGTGCTGTCCTCTCGCATTCGCCTTCGCCATTGTTGGGACATGCTCATTTTCATCTGCATGTTGGCGTGGAGTTCGACGAGGGCCACGAGCGAGCGGTGGTCCGGCATGGGATCTCCGAAGCGGCACACCACGACGAGAGCGTCAGGGGGGCCAGGGTCACGCTTGCGGAACGAGGAGGAGCAGCCCGACGGGCTATTGTAGACATGGAACGTCACCGGCAAGGAAGAGGACGGTGAGGAGGTGTGGCTCGCGGCTGTGATAAGTTTGTTGTTGCTCGTTTTGGTGGCGCCTGTGCCTTGAAACCAAGACAGAGGTGCCGCGCTAGGAGCGGTATCGTCGTGTCCGACGGTGTCCTCCGGTTGACGCCTGACCACCAACGACCTGTTTTACAATAGGAGGAACAAGTTGTCATCGGGGTCTGTCCACGTTTTCGAAACATTACGTCCTCGTCACTATAAAAGCACCAGCACCAGCACTAACACGGTCGTATGTAGCCACCCCTACAGCCTGCATACCACCACCACGCCTCTCCATCCGCGAAGGCACAAGATCACAAACCTTCGTTTAAGCTCTGCGTAGGCGCGATAACACTCCCACGGCACACCAGCCCGCGACAATACCATTTCGTAGAGCGTGCTGACCGACACCGACAGGGCGGGGGCAGGTCGCACCACCCGCTCATCCCTACCCTGCCCCGGCCGGCTCCGTTTACAGCCCGCCCTTTGCCGCCCCTCCTTGGCGGCCGTTGGTACTTTTCGGCAGCCACCCCCTTGTCCCGTCCGCGCAGTTTCTCCGGATGCGACAGGGTCTAGCGAGTGTTGGGGTTCTCCCGTGAGTACCACCCCGCTGTCTATTGGCGACAGCTCAGCCCTCGGTGGAATTGGACAGGCGTTCTTCCCAGCGGACGAACCAACGTCATCGGTAAGCCCTTCCTGTCCGCCTCCCTCGTTTTCCTTCTCTTCGTGCTCGACATTTATCATCCTCTGCGCAATCTCCGGCGTAGAGCTGCTGATACCGGTCTCATCATGCATTTCCCTCGCGTCGTCTTTTCGCCCTATCCCCGACGACGGTGCTGCCGGCGAGGCCGGGCCGGTGAGATCGTGGCTTTTCTTCGGAGCGGGAGAAAAAGGGTGGACGGCCAGCATGCCACGCTCGACCAGCCAGAGACCTTCCTCTGCGTGTAACATTAGCCTGCTGCGCCAGGTCGTCCCCTAAGATGTCATGTTACAATGGGAAGTGTAAGGCCATTAGTTAACATGTCTTTTTTTAGGCTGTCTTTTTTTCAAAAAAGAGACGACCCAAACAATGATAACAAAAAAATATGACCCCTGTGTTACGACGTCATTTTCTGAAGGTGGGGTTTCTTGATGATTTTCACCGGCGTTCGGCGTGCGGGAGCGAACTGATTTTTGAATTTCCGCCTTCACCCACGTCACAGACCGCGCACAGCACAAAACACAACGCCCCTCTGCGCCAGCTCCTCTGCACACAGCCACATCCCGTAAAGCAGACCATGGGTGCAATGAAACTAGATGGCGTACAGTCTCTCCCGCTGGAGTTCAACTCGTACGCCGAGACAGTGATTTCGATGCTGCGGGACAGGAGCTCCGGCCTGACGGACGCCAAGTTGCTGAAGCACCTCCAGAACGTGTGCATCGTGTACGCGTGTTTGGCGGTCAAGCGCAACGCCGGGATTGTCGCCACACAGGCCAAGCACGCGGCAGCGGCGCCGGGTTACAAGGACATCGCTGTCCCTGGCTTCTATAAAGTGGCTCCAGGAAAACTTGGAAAAGGAGGATTTCTTCTTGCAGCCGTGGCTCACGTTCGAGGTCATGGGGAAGACGTCCATGAAGGGAGGTAAGACACAACCAACGCGGGAAAGAGGAAGGTTTCGAGTGCGAAGACAACCGTCTTGAGGGAGAGGGACTGGGTACGAGTGTGTACCTGACCCTCTGCGCCTTCATGATGTGCTGTTGAAAATGACATGCTCAAAGTAGGGTGTAGGGTGTATGGTCCGGCCAAAGGTTGTTTTCAGGTTGCAGTCAGGCCACGACGGGCTGCTGCAGCAGCAAGAGGAACCAACATGCTGCTGTAGGATACCTTGTCACCGCCCATCATTTGAGCGGCAACCACAGGATGCAACCCGACACCAGTGTACCAGTCTGTGCGTAGCCTTTCGAGCCTCAGTTGTATGGCATCCGAGGCCCCGCCATTTCCTGGAGCATTACCGTAAATGACACAAGATACGATCCCCGCGGAGATGATCGCCGTCATCCGCAAGTTCCACGTCGGAATGCGGGCCTGCGTCCGCATGGACGATGGGGAACNCATGGCAACCGAAGCCCGCCCATTTCCTGGAGCATTACCGTAAATGACACAAGATACCACAACCCCTTGACCGAATTTCAAAGCTCGATTACTCCACGACAAAGAGGATGCACGAACGGAACGGTGCATTTTCGGAAAGCTCTCGATGAGACGGCTTCAACGCCGCCATTGTTGTCACTGTGACTCCTTTNGCGGCGACACCACCCGGCGCAGGAGCTGCACTCTGTGCGTCCGCTTCTACTCCGCCTGCTGCGGCAACACTCGCATCTACGGCCGGGGTAGGAGGCAGCCCAGCCCCCATGTCGTCCTCGCCCGCGGCGGCTACACCCGTGTCCGCGGCGGGGGTAGCTTCCAGCCCTACGCCCGTGTCGTCATCGCCCGCTACGGCAACGCCTACTTCCTCTGCTGCGGTAGTTGCCCCCGTCGTCTTGGGCGCAACATGGTCTGCAACACGGTCCGCCCTCCCGGGATTCACCGGGGCGCGGAAGAGGGGTAGTGTTGGTGCGAGAGCGGCACGTCCCGTTGCTAGCGCGGCTGGACACGTGAGAATTTAGAGAGAGTGTGTGTGTGGTTTTTTTGTGTACGGGCTATGGCAGCCATGCTTGTCTTGCCCTCTCCCCCTCTGTCCCCTTGTGCCCAAGCTTTTTTGTAAAGACGTTTGCACCGTCCGACATGCCTTCTCTTTGGGTGTTTTTCTTTCTTGTAGCGGTTGTGTTTTTTTTTGGCGTACGGGCTACGGCAGTAACGCTTGTCATGCCCCCCCCCTCCCCTTTGTTCCCCCATTTTTTTTAAAGACGTGGTTGCACCGTCCGACATGCCTTCTCTTTGGGTGTTTTTCTTTCTTGTAGCGGTTGTGTTTTTTTTTGGCGTACGGGCTACGGCAGTAACGCTTGTCATGCCCCCCCCCTCCCCTTTGTTCCCCCATTTTTTTTAAAGACGTGGTTGCACCGTCCGACATGCCTTCTCTTTGGGTGTTTTTCTTTCTTGTAGCGGTTGTGTTTTTTTTTGGCGTACGGGCTACGGCAGTAACGCTTGTCATGCCCCCCCCCTCCCCTTTGTTCCCACATTTTTTGTAAAGACGTGGTTGCACCGTCCGACATGCCTTCTCTTTGGGTGTTTTTCTTTCTTGTAGCGGTTGTGTTTTTTTTTGGCGTACGGGCTACGGCAGTAACGCTTGTCATGCCCCCCCCCTCCCCTTTGTTCCCACATTTTTTGTAAAGACGTGGTTGCACCGTCCGACATGTCTTCTCTTGGGGTATTTTCATTTGTCTTGTAGCGTTTTATTTTTTTTGGTGTACGGGTTATGGCAGCCATGCTTGTCATGCCCTCTCCCCCTCCGTCCCCTTGTGCCCAAGTTTTATTGTAAAGACGTTGTTTGCACCGTCCGACATGCCTTCTCTTTGAGAGTTTTTTTTCTTGTAAACGGTTGTGATTTTTATTGCGTGTGGGCTGCGGCAGTAATGCTTGTCATGCCCCCCCCCCTTCCCAACGTTATTAGTAAAGACGTTGTTGCACCCTGTTCCCGCGACCTGTTATGCCGGATGTTTCGCCGTGCGTGTGTGTGACCAGCATCGGTGCCCAATGTGCTACATAGTACCGCTGAATCCTTCGGGGTGCCCCTTCTGTGCCCTCTTTTACTGTGATGTTGATTGAAATTTCGTGTCACCGTTACACTGGGAGAGAGCTGCGAAAGGCACTTTAGGCGGCAACATCTGCAACGCGTTCTCAATTGGCAGCGGACAACCGGTGAAATCGGTTACATATGTATCCAACGCTCCGACGCACGCTGTTGCTTTGTTTTGCTACACAGGTGTTTTTTTTTTTTTATTCCCGATAGTCTAAGCAAGAGAAAGAATGACAAAAAAAATAGGTAAGTTTATTAGTCTAATGTGACCCAAACGAAACAGACGTCATCTATACTGCCGTAGTCCGTACGCGAAACAAAGGGCACGCGCGCTACAAGAAAATGTTCACTCGAGCTTCACACAAGTCACACGGTACAACCAAAAAGCACGTGGTGGGTACAGGGGACGGGGAGGGGGGGGCGGTGGGAATGAAAATAAAACCCATTGCTGCCGTACCATGTACCCAAAAAAAAAGGTCACCCATGCTACCAGAAAATGTGCCCCCTTTTACTGTGATGCTGATTGAAACTTCGTGTCACCGTTACACTGGTGGAGAATGATTGTGGTTCGTTGTCGGGATAGAATCCATCTTGACGCCTTGTACAATTGCAGTTGAGAAGACGACCCGTCTTGCAAGACCACCTCCCCTTTGTGCGACGACCTTTGCATACACCGCATGCCTTCCAGGCCGTAAAGGCAGGCAGGTGGAAACAAATATTCATGCATAACAAGAAAACCACACACACGTGGGACGGTGGGGGGTCTGCAGCAAAAAGCAATACTGCCGTAGTCCGTACGCGAAACAAAGGGCACGCGCGCTACAAGAAAATGTTCACCCGAGCACCACACAAGTCACACGGTACAACCAAAAAGCACGTGGTGGGTACAGGGGACGGGGAAGGGGGGGCGGTGGGAATGAAAATAAAACTTATTGCTGCCGTATCATGCACCCAAAAAAAAAGGTCACCCATGCTACCAGAAAATGTGCCCCCTTTTACTGCTGTGATGTTGATTGAAATTTCGTGTCACCGTTACACTGGTGGAAAATGATTGTGGTTCGTTGTCAGGGATAGAATCCCTCTTGATGCCTTGTACAATTGCAGTTGAGAAGAAGACCCGTCTTGCAAGACCACCTCCCCTTTGTGCGACGACCTTTGCATACACCGCATGCCTCCCAGGCCGTAAAGACAGGCAGGTGGAAACAAATATTCATGCATAACAAGAAAACCACACACAGGTGGGACGGTGGGGGGTCTGCAGCAAAAAGCAATACTGCCGTAGTCCGTACGCGAAACAAAGGGCACGCGCGCTACAAGAAAATGTTCACCCGAGCACCACACAAGTCACACGGTACAACCAAAAAGCACGTGGTGGGTACAGGGGACGGGGAAGGGGGGGCGGTGGGAATGAAAATAAAACTTATTGCTGCCGTATCATGCACCCAAAAAAAAAGGTCACCCATGCTACCAGAAAATGTGCCCCCTTTTACTGCTGTGATGTTGATTGAAATTTCGTGTCACCGTTACACTGGTGGAAAATGATTGTGGTTCGTTGTCAGGGATAGAATCCCTCTTGATGCCTTGTACAATTGCAGTTGAGAAGAAGACCCGTCTTGCAAGACCACCTCCCCTTTGTGCGACGACCTTTGCATACACCGCATGCCTCCCAGGCCGTAAAGGCAGGCAGGTGGAAACAAATATGCATGCATAACAAGAAAACCACACACAGGTGGGACGGTGGGGGGTCTGCAGCAAAAAGCAATACTGCCGTAGTCCGTACGCGAAACAAAGGGCACGCGCGCTACAAGAAAATGTTCACCCGAGCACCACACAAGTCACACGGTTCAACCAAAAAGCACGTGGTGGGTACAGGGGACGGGGAAGGGGGGATGGTGGGAATGAAAATAAAACCCATTGCCGTACCATGCACCCAAAAAAAAAAGTCACACATGCTACCAGAAAATGTTCACCCAAGCACCACACAAGTCAGACGGTACAACCAAAAAACACGTGGTGGGTACAGGGGACGGGGAAGGGGGGGGGGGGGGAATGAAAGTAAAACCTATTGCTGCCGTACCATGTACCGAAAAAAACAGTCACGCACGCTACAAGAAAATATTCACCCGAAGGCTGCACAGGTCCGATGGTGCTGTAGCGGTTTGTGTAAGGCAAGGTGGAGCGCAACATTGACACTATGCAAAGCTCTACAGTACACCGGAGTCGATCACCTAGAAAGCCAGACAATGTCCTTCTTGTGCTTCTTGCGGTACGCGAAGCTCGTAGTAAGCTTCCTCTTGCGCTCCCCGTGCCCTTTCTCTACTTGCTCTTTGTCGTTGGTGTCTTTCGCCCCAACAGAGCTAGAGTCCGCCTCCTGCTCGGTCGCCACCCCAGTCCCCGCCCCGGCACTGCTGACCCAGAGCGTGTTCTCCACCAGCTGGTCCATTCCGTCGAAGGTGTGTAGCATGTTGTATGTTGTGCAAGATGAAGCACGTGAACAACACGTTGTCGATGCGCTCCTGCTCGTGGTACGCCATGGCGAGCTTTAGGATCCTGAAGCGACCCTTCAGGATGCCGAAGAAGCACTTCACGTCCTTGCGCACGCTCTCCAGTCTCTTCGAAAAAAGGATGTCGTTCTCGCTCAGCGGGTACTTGGTGGGTTCCATCAGGATTTTCCACACCTGTGTAGGAACGGGCTAGGTTGTAGGGGCACTTACTCCAACCGATATGATTTACATCCATGGAGCCCATCGCGCCCGAAAACCCAAGGCGGTCGTACTGCTCCATGACGTGGTCCAGCTCGCCGTTCTGTTCCGACGGGAGGTAGATGTGTTCATCGTACATTTCCCGTGCGAAGTGCTTGCAGAACTTGTGGAACATCGTCTGCACGGTCTTCGCGCTCATCCACGACACCTGGTAGATGCTTGCAAAGCAGTTGCCCCTGCCGAGTATGGTCAGCCAGGCCAGTACCTGCGCCAGCAAGTGCAACAAGGAATGTACACACGGGATATCGCGGTGTCATTATTAGTGATGTGATGTGGTTGCGTGTACCGTACGTCGTGTGGAAGCATCTCACGGGCGGGAGGACTGAGCATTGAGGCTAGCCAACAGAACGACTGCCAGTTTAGCTTTGCGATGTCGCGCCGACTGCAGCGCTCTTCTCCTGCGTTATCTCGGACGCCAGTTCAACCCGATGTGACGTCACAACGGTGGTGCTGCAGTTGTACATAGCGGCAGTTGAACCAAAAGTGTACATGCTGTACCTACAGACAACACCGACGAAACACTGTCCAGTGAACATATGCTGTTGTGCACGACAGCAGGGCGGCCGGGTGCACATTGTTCGAGGGTTGGAGAGCACGGCCGGTGGTCACCAACCGCGTCTCGTCAACGACATGCCCAGGAGACGGCATGCAGCTGCATACACAAATACAAAATGCGCCTGGTTCCTCCGCCTGTGTAATGCACTCTACACAACAACAGCAGCAGCAGTCTCTTCCTTGTTGGTTGTGGACAGAGCATCTGTAATGCTGTACGATTTGAGTAACATGTTTGAGCCCGACTGTGCGAACACAGCCAGCGGTCACCAAGCGAGTCGTGTCGGGCATGCCCCAGACACGGCATGCAGCTGGCAACAGGAGGAATAGAAAAATGTTGTCTACAGCAGTTGTTCCTCCGCTACGCATGTTCAACTCTACACCACAGCAGCTCCCGTTCTTGGTTATAGGCCAGAGTCTGCACTCGTACGAACCCAATATGCCGTCAGCCTACCTTGTGCTCCACTGGGTGGCTTTGCCGACCTGCTGCATCGCAGCCAGAAGTGGTGAACCAGTCCTTGCTCTTCAACGCCACGAGCCGCAGAAAGAAGCTGTAGGGGACGCGGAAGTCAAGGCGAAACTGCTTGGAGGTTATGCTGTTGCTGTCCTCGAGGTCCTTATCCTCCAACATCTGTGCCCAAACACATTTCTCCACGTCTTTCCTCTTTCGCTGTCCTCTTGAGAGTTTAGGGCGGGGAAGGTCGGGCGCACGATCCTCATCCTCTTCTTGCAACAAGTCGTTGCGTTGGACCTCATCAAGGGCGACCAAGGCCACAGCAAGAGCGGTTGCTGGTATCAGGGCATCACCCACACCGGTTTCGGCCATCGGAAGAGAGCCCAGGCTGCTGATGTAGGGTGGAGTCAAGCGAGTGGCACTCCCGCCGCCAGCGAGGAGTGCCAGCGATGGCAGCCACTTCCACATTGGCGATGCTTGTGTGTGTGTGTGCCAGCAACGTCGGCGCGTGATTCGAAAAAGTGACAACTTTTTTTGACAAGCGCATCCTGTCAAAAAGTTGCCCAAAAAATGACAGGATAGGCTGTCAAAAAAAGTTCGTGATTTTCTCGTTGTCATATTTTAGCAAAAGAAGACGTTGTGACACGGGGCTATTTGGCCAGTTGTCATTTTTTGAAAAAAAGACAGCCTAAAAAAAGCCATCGTAACAAATGGCCAAGAGGACAACACGTGGAAGGTTAATTTACATGGATGCCAGATTTCAACGTATGTCTTCTTCTCGTAGTCTACGGCCCCATGTACACACATTAATATATCCTCACCATGGATCGCAGCGAATCGCCTCGAGGCTGCGGAACCTCAAACACTGCCAGCTCTTCGTGCCAGACAGCCCAGCACGTCTGCCTCCCGGGACGTCCAGGATCGTCTCCTTGTCTTCCTCCAAGGCCCTCCGCCCACTCCGTGGCAGCACTACTAGCAGTAGAGGCTGAAGCAGCAGCCCTTACCATAGCCATGGCTTTCAAGTGAACTGTTTCAGCAGCAGCTATTGGGTGCCCTGAGGAGCAAGCTCCCCTTTCTGGCGTTGCTGCCGGGAGCCGAATGCCGGGATGCCGGGAGCCTGGATCACTCCTTCTCCCCCTTTGGTTTGAACCTTGAAGGGGATGAGAAGAAATCATCCCCGGGTTTTCGCCACAAAATTACGGTTCTACGGAGATCGCTAGCAGTCCCCTCGGTCAAGGTGTCCAGGCTGCGGTAGATCTGTAGGTAGCAGCAGCAGGAAGCAGACGCACGAGACCGTTGCGCGGGGCTGGTATTCACCCTCACCCTGCTACCAGCTAGCAGTGTGTAGCACCCCGGAAGCAACCATTTGGTGTGGGTAGCCTGCTGAATGAAGTTGAAAAGTAGAACAACGGCACAACAGAAAAGAGATGATGGCGAGAACTCGGCCACTGGTACAGCAGTTTATTTGAGTGTGCCCTTAGGGTAAGTTAACTTGTGACCACGGGAATCGACCACGTCGAGTGTTGAATCAGTACGGACATACGAAGGCACTGGGTAGAGAGAGATCGGAACGGTTTTTAACGTGAAGACAACAACAACAACAACAACAACAACAACAACAGCAGTAGGTGGATACCTGCTGTGTTTCTGAACGGCTTAGACTGGGCACGTTTGTTTGTCATAGCGGCAGAGCGAAAGGGCATCTAGGAGCACGGCCGGTCCGTTCGGAACTCCGATCAACGGCGGACATTATTATTTTTTTTTCCTCCCATCATTGGATTCTGTCGTCTGCCCCTCTGGCCCCTATCCTCCACTTCTACCAGCTCGACGACCCAACCGGGGTCACATAGGAGGGGGGGGTTTGACCCCCTCCTGCGGTTCCTGCTTGAGATATTTTTATCGCGACAAGGGTACAGTAGTCTAAAATCCCTTCCCTCGCGACTTATGAAGTCGATCAAGTTTACTAACAACGAGCTTTGCAGCGCGTCGCTACCAACGGAGACCCGGATTCAATAAGCGAGAAAAAACTCACTCACTCTGTCGGGACTTGAACCCATGACCTGGCCCTTAGCAGGCTGCGAGGCTACCCACTAGAAGACCACCGGGGCGACCGGTGACATTGTAGTCTACGGTTTTTGTCCAGAGGGTAAAACTCTTGTCGTTCAACTCCCCGGCCCCTCTGAAGTGGCACCCGGCCACCTCAGCATCAGCATGGCCAAAAGGTGCTCATCGTAGCCAGCGCCATCCAAGTTGAAAACCCCTAGTCTAAGGCTACACACCAATTGCACGGCTGCTGCGGAAGCAATGTATCCGGAAGTGATGAGCTCGCCAATCAAGGGAAAACGAGTCCCGACGAGGGGCTGTCCAACGGAATGACGGAACTGCACTTTTGTGAACCTGAGCGCGTTATCCTCCTGGTGCGAAACCAAACCCACTTTTGAGGCACGCCACTTCGCAGGGGGGTATTCGATAAAGGCTGACCATTTGACTATGTGCACAGCAGTCATCGATGACTCGTCTGATGGTGTAACTATATTTTAACAAGATGCTCAGAGCTCATTTGCACCCGGCTGGATCACATTTTTGGGTTCGTAAGTAGAGATCTCCGAGGACGGACCCCTCGCCAGACGCTGCCTGAAAAGAACTTAATGGTGCTTGGGAGAGTGACCAGAACTCGGAAGGGCGAAAGCTACATACAGCACAGCATTTCAAGATGGAAGATTTTTGCCGGCGCAATCGGCGGCGTACAACAAGCCCTTCGTCAGGCTGCGAAGAATCAGCACGTGAAGGCCAAGTGGCCGTGTTGACAACCGCCGGAGTGGGCCATGCGGACCCAGCCCTCATCACCGCCGCCGGATGTGACTGAGAGGCATCCGCCAAGTTCTTGTTGCACCAGCGGCAGAAGCAGCAGATTGGGGGTCATAACAGTAGGTTATGGCTGCAATTTCGTGAGTACCACATAATGATCATAACGGGGTGACATTGTTCCTTTGAAGCTGCATTGAGGCGTGCCCTACCAAGATCGTGCGGTCGCTCATTAACATCGGAGCAGACACCACGCCAATCATTCAAGTCACGCAAAGTTTGGGGCGAGCATAACAACGCTGTAGAGCAAATCCGCCCTTCTTTTACGACGATGCAAGGATCGCATCTTACAGCATGTCCTGGAAGTCATACCCACCGTTTGCTGTTGTTCCGAGCGGGCGGGTGGCTTGTGCGACCCCGTGACTTTGGCTCAGCAATACTTCTCTCACACCGTGTGCACACAAGGGCACCTCAGCATGACCCCAACAGCTGCTGCTAATGCTAACGTCGCGTATCACGAGATTTAGATGTGGAGAGCGTCGGTTACTCAGGTCGAGCCTGTCCAGATGGGTGGCAACAACTGCTGTGTGTTTGGCGAGATACTGGGGAACTGGTTACCATTTTGGGGTTTTCGGCAGAGGAGGCACTGCTCCCAAAACTATATGGGAGGAACCAGGCTTTCACCAGTGGTGGGCAATATGTCTGTTATTATTGCTCGATGGGTTGAGCTATTTCTGCGCACTAAGGTATATCACCGTCCAGTCGATAAGTCGAGGCCAGGAAGCCATACCTTGTTTGTTGACACAGGCGCTTGACATTTGGCGCTGCTGCAGCGCTTTACGACAACAAATACACTGCTCAGTTTTCTTCCGAGCGCGTTGATCATGGTGCATCTCTTGTTTTCAATATATGGGCACCAGCATCACCACCTGGCTGCGATGATACCTTTTCGCAAAACAGGTCGAAGCGCACTTTGAAGGAGGGTGCGGCTGGAGTGGGGTGATTGAGAACACCCGATGTTTGAGATCATTGTATTGACCAAGTCAGCATGGACACAACAACAGTGTAGTAGTTTTCTTCTTGCACGGCGTGGGGTTGGAATTGTGTGTGATTGACGTTGTACCCTGCCCCTCAACGTGGTACCTATATCAGCTGGAACACAGCGACAACTTCTGCAAGACAAGGCGTATATGCCCTGAATTCGTCACGAAACTTTCTCACAGAAGAGCACCTCGCGCCTCTTCGGCATGTGCGACAACCTTAGCGCGCTTACTTCGGCGCCTGGTCGGAACTCAGTGGGCGACGCAAAATACGGAAGAGAGCCCCCTTCCTAGATGTCCCGAAGAGGAGAGTCCACGTCCATTCAGATGCGTTTCCAGCTATCTCAAGGATGATGGGTGTTGACAAGCGAGACAACTGCCATCGGCCTATGGTAGTATCTATCCTTAGGACTTGAGTGGCCGGCATGTTCGTCGTTCTGGAACAACACCAATACCGCCTTGCGCGTGACGTGCGGTGATTCCTCAAGATACAACAAGTTCCCCGCGGTAGATCACGTCAGAGGGTACATTGGGACGCGCTTCGCTCCTTGCCGTTCGTGCCATTAGAAAGAAGCGTTGCTGTCAGCCGGCCTTGTACATCATAATCGCTTTGTCTGCCAAGTAGAAGTAAACGAAACACCTTTCGTGCGAGGGGGAGATGGAGATGCCAGATCCACAGCAAACGCAGGAGTCAAGAGGAAAACGGAATATGTGGCGTGCACGCGGGGGAAGGTTGCGCCTTAGCATAACCATCAAACTACCGTTTTGATTAGGCGAACATGATGGTTAAGCTCATCTCATTCAGAACAAGTAAGACCCGAGAACCAACAATCCAGGTCAATGGCGGGAAAAAAGACAGAAGCTGAAGACCCCAAAACTGCCAGCAATTCACTCTTCGTCCTCAATATGTTTCAGGAACGTCGTCCCAGTAGCCTGGATGGCAACCAACCCAACCAATCCTTTCGGTACGGTACCAGGATACCACTTTCTCTGCCACTTTGGAAATATGAAGATACCACGCCGCCTCAGGGCCTAACTACATAATCGAACATCTGTTGAGTAGGTACACGATGTTGTGTCGCCCTTTGGAGCTTAGTGTCTAGCGAGGGCTGTGTGTCGCATGCACCACACGCAAGATCCTCAAACCGAAAGGCCCGAGTGAGATCTACCACGGGACACGAACAGGGCACAACGCAATCAAACGGCCATCCTAGTTTTCGTCCTCCCGAGGGAGAAGGACGGAGGGAGATACACGGGAGGTGGTAACGTGCCCGGAATTATGCTCCTACTGTAGTTATTTTTGCGTTGAAGAGTAAAAGCAACGCGTCCAAAATCATGTCTCCCGTACGCTTCTGTTCGCACAACGGATCATATGACATGAAGCCTCCTCACGTGAAAAACAGTCGAGGCGGTGACAGGAGCCAAGACGATAATACCTTGGGCGAAACAAACCTATCCTCAGCATTGGAGCCATACCAAGTGGATCCAGGTCGTTATGAGGTAGGATGCGGTCATCATCAAAAAGTTGGTAGTTGGTCAATTGCGTCAATGGCGTCAATCACGCTGCCTCAACCATGATGGTGATACGCAACGCAGCGAACAAACTAGCGTTCCTACATAAAAAGATCTACGCGGTGCAGGTCTTGCCCCCCTCATTGGACGCTTGAACGCGTCATTGATTGTACACCTTTTGCGAGCTACAGAAAATGCGTTGCCGTTCCGTATCTAGACAGACTGCAACAGGGAAGACTCACGTTGTTTCGTGCGTCACGAAGGAGCCGAAATTTCGACCGATTATGACATGCCAGCTGGGGTCCCACCGCGCGTCGAAATGCTTTTTGATCTTCTCTGCTGCGGCTAGTCCTGTTTTGAAAACGTGCAACTCAATTGTTTGTAAAGGGAAAATACCATCGGACTCTCTCGCAAGCGCTTAAGGAGCCATTCTCTTCTCACATCAAAACAGAAAATTAAAAAGGATAACGAGTACTTTGGCGGTGTTCAGATACTCTCTCTCATCATCGATAGTCTGAAAGCGTAGACAGAGGATTACTTCTGCTCTTCCTGGAAGCAAGTTCGTGCCCACGGGACAACATTTAGTGTCAACCAAACGCTTATTTCAGTCCGGAAGAACCTTTTACGTTTGTTGTGTCGTGAAGTTGTATGACGCATGACCTCGTGGAACTGGCAATATCAACGTCTACGTCCGCTTTCTGTAGCGTTGACTGCTATGCAACTCAATCGATAAGCGGCCTGTCTGGTGTGCAGTATTTTGAAATACCTTCTGCTTCGAAATCCGCACAGTGATCCAAGGCATCCCTGCATGTCTCGATGGCATCTCTAAGCATGTCATCGCGCATGTCTGTTGGCATCTTGACCTTAGCTCCCCACATTTGCGCCCAGTCGGGCACCATTTCTCCCATGCTCGCTCGATCTTCTGCCTATGGGAAAGAAGGAAGGGTGTCGTGTTTTCATCAATTGTTTGTTTAATGCTCAAACCTGTGTGCCTTTTGGGTACACCTCTTTAATGCGGTGCATGGAGTGTGCGAATCCACGCCAACAACAGGAACTTTTCCAGCAAAACAAAAACAGATGGCGTCCAGAAAGTGGTCGTGACGGCGACTCTCTATCCACGCGCCCAATTGGAGAATAGGTGACTGTATCACACTCGATCTAATGGCTCGGGTTGGTTTCGATTCTGGCTAGAGGGGATGTTCCCCTTTCTGCGCTGAATATTCTGCGGTAGTAGCAGTGGGGAGCGCTTGTTCGTGAGTACGCGTGAGGAAATGATGGTTCAACTCGCAACCTTTTTTCACCTCGTCGCGGAGACACTGTTTTTAGTGCCCCCGGATCCGAGCTCCTCTAGGGAGGGGGGCGTCGGACAGCTAGGTGCGAGTGATGAAAAACAAAATAAAAAAAACATGTTGCTTTGAGGTGATGTTATTACTGCTCATCAGATGCCTCCTTTCTGCGACCCAATATATTTTAGTGTTTAAACGATCAATTTCGCATACAGTGGGGGCTACGGTTTTAGAGAGCTCACTTGAAGAGAATTGCCGGTTTAAGAGAGGTTAAAAGAGCTAGACACACCCCTCTCTTTAATCGAACCCCGTTTCTCTTAAACCGAATCTGCCCCCCCCCCCCCCCTCTGTAGCCCAGTTAAACCGTAGCTTCCACTGCTTGCTGTACCAACCTGTCCCCCACCACTGTACAGCTGTACATACGTGTACATGCGATCATAGCTAGCAAGATACACACCTACCACGGATGACCGGGGCGCCGGACCACACACACGCACACACGCTGTTGCTCTTGCCGAGAGGGGAAAGCATAACTGAACCAAAGAAACAGAGGATAATGAGGGTCTAGACGGAGTGTTGAAAGAAGGAATAGAGTTCAAGCAGTACCTACATGGACAAAATGTACGGCCAAAGCTGAAGGTCAAGTTCAGGACGGGGTACATTGGCCTCCGAGAACATAGACGAAGATTAAGGAAGAAGGTAGACGATGAAGACGACAAGATAAGTTCAAATTTGATGGCGGCGAAGGCCGGGGTCATTTATGGGGGAATGAATGTCCGTTGTACAAGGAGAGGGAGGTAGGTATACATGACTGAGCTATAGGGGGGGAACGTAGAAGGGGGTTACAAGGACGTTTATGAGGCATGGAGTAACCGGGAGAAGGCGGGGCTGTACGGGGCATACGCATAGGAAGTAGGTTGAAAGGTGGAGAGTGATATCGATAGGATAGGTCGACATTTGTTTTTGAGCGACGTCTATGGCAAAGAGGGAAGGAAAACGATTGGCCATCAGTGATCGGTCCTGTGGGAACAATGCTCCGTCATCTCGACGATGCGTGGTCAATGGTCTAACCGCTATAGGCGTGCGAAACATAAAAGTACGCACCCCCCCCCCCC
>CACKRE030003091.1:62736-81588 GCA_902602495.3 Ectocarpus sp. CCAP 1310/34
CCCCCCCCCCCCGACTGTTTACAAAACACCCATGCCGGAATACACTGCTATACACCATGGAGACCACGGAATTACTTGTAGTATTTGCTACTCAGGTGCATGTTTGCTACTGCTGCTGTGTTGTTGTGCTTCGCACACAACAATAAGGTGTAATCACGCTAAGTAAGGGCCAATAACGAACGAACATATTGTGCAACACAAAAATAAAATGCCTTTCATCACTTCGATCAGGCTAGACCCTGTTAGTATAGCCAAAAAAGGGGTTTGAGATAGGTTTCCTCTTAGACCGAAATCCCTGTTTAAGAGAAAATCTCTCTTTAATCGGACTAAGAGAAGGTCGTGTTTAAGACAGGTCTTCCTGGTCATGCACGCCTCTCTCTTAAACCGTAGCCCCCACTGTATGTTCCACATAATGTATCTTCTCAATTACATGAACCACGAAATAGACTACAAGTATATATTGCTGTTTAGAATATCTAGATCAAGAGCAAGAAGAAAGAGCAAGAAGAGCATCGGACGCAGGGGGAAAAGTTGCACTACGTCGTTTTGGTGTCCGTATGGGTCGTGATCGTACGCGTGTAGATGAGCAGTTTGTACTTAACCTGGGAGTATTTTAAGACACCAAACAACAACCAGTTTGGGTTTCTTTGTTTTTACGGAGAGTGAGGAAAGCAGAAATAAATCCAGTTTTCAACCAACAGCCAGCGACCCTAGACTATTCTAACTGCTGTAGTAGCAGACATACTTGTATAGTCTAATAGGCTATCGGAGAGCAAACCAAGGCTCGCCATCTAAGTGCGTCTACAAAAACTAGCTCGACGGACCCGGGTATCTACCGTTCACTTAAATCCCTGCACTGCAGGAAGAGTAAAGTAGATCACCAGACCTAAACGCAAGCCGCAAGGGAGAGGGGAGACTGATGATGATCCTGCACTTTGCCGGCAAAGATTGGGTCGTGTACATGCTGTAGGCTACATAATACCTAGACTTTACATCGTCATCTGCAAACGAGCCGACTCGCTTTTTGTTTGTTGCGGGCTATCTCATCCGGATCGAAAACGCGAAGCGCCACGTACCTGTCGGCTTGTATCTTGGCGGTGTTTGAGTGGCCGCTGCATGGGCCGTCGTCCAGTACGTGTGAACCACCGGCAGTTTCGTCTTTTTTCATTTCATTCATGTTGTGCCGCGTTTCTTCGACAGCGTCGCTTGCCCCCATTGCACACATGCACACTCTAGCAAGCCGCAGACGTCCGTTGGAGGCAACACCGAAGAGACCTCTCCATCATGCTGGCTTCGCTGCAAGGAGGATCCAACTCCTTAAGGGGCGGAAAAAAGAAGTATGGTCCGAAGACGAAGGTGTGCGCCAAGGATACATCGTTTGCAGCATGCATTGTCACTGGTGTACAACGCGCATGCCAACAAAACACAGGAGAATGGACGATGTCCACAATTGAGACAGCACTCTACGTGCAGCTCTTACATCTACACAACATCGTCTGTAGGTGATTATTAAGAAGAATCTTGGAATACCACAGCGAGCTGCTATGTCTAGACGTTGCGGCAAGTATTGCAGCAAATGGGTTGAAGATTTGATTCATCCGCAGAATGACTTTACTACAAGAAAGAGTAATGTTAAACTTGATTCATGGAACGGCGGGAGGGACTTTTGTGCGTATTTCGCTGCTCTGTACATTTTCGGTAAAAAACTCTCGTGATATAAAGCTCGAGAATAGATCTTCACAGGATGAAAACACAGGACTGTTAGGTTGCGCCAATACATCCTCGGACAGCTGGTGTTGGGCAGATGGGATGCCGTTGTGGTCCAGCCAAATTTGATCAACAGGAAACAAGCAGCAAGCGAAATCAGAGTGCCTTTTGTCAAGGTGATACGCAGGTATCGACTATTCGGACACCCTTACGGAGTGAATGAACAGCGGCCAAGGCGCGTTCGTCTCTGCCAAGAGCGCCCCCAACCCACGCTAGCTATCACTCTGTATGTTGGTACTCGGGCACGTTGATGATAAGAAACCGTTGGTCCTTCTTCTCTTTTGTGCCAAAGTGAAAACGAGAGCGAGAGGTTAGAAAAGACAGGTAGACAGGCATAGACTAATAGTCTATATATACGAACACCCTGTGCATCAACGGCAACAACCACCTCCAGCCTCCCCGCCGTGTCGACTAGGAAGGGCCGCCCTCCCTCCCACAAAAATGACGGGGTAAGCTACGTGGCGAGCCTTGTGGAACTGTGTCTGTTCGTTAATTCGTCTGTGCTTGCGTGCGATGGCGGCACCAGAGAAAGCGAGAAAGAAAAAGGAGCACGACGAGCGAGGAGGGCAGAAGGAAAAAGTGAGAGTGCAGCAGCATGCAGCAACCTCATGTACGCGTTGATACGCATGCAGCACTACAAAAAATCGTCAGGGCAGTGCCCGAAAGCTTGGGGGCTGGCAAAGATGGCGTCGTTGTTATGACTGCGTGGGTCATTGTTGTTGTGACGGTGGTGATGTTTGCTGCAAGCCGCAAGCCAGGAGACAGGAGAGGGAGAGAGGGAGATCGAGAGAGAGCAGTCTGTTCGTCTCGGAACATAAATACATACTTGGGGCTCCGAAGCCCCACGCAATATTTTTGCACGATTCATGCATTTTGGCCCAAAAGTCGCCTCCGATATAAAACTCGATTCATCTTCTTTTTGGGATCTTCCACTGGATTCGTACATATTTTTAGAGTTTTAAATAACTCTACACCTGTAGACTAGAGACTGTGATGTGAAGTGAGAACAGACTGACCCAGAGTTAGAGTGGGCTTGGTTGGGCTGTCTTCCCCCTCACACTAGGCCCAAACAATGTGGAAGCGATTTCCAAACGGTCGGCAACGGAAAGGAATATGGATGCATTGAATCGCGATGTAAAGCAAAGCAAGCACCGCAGAGGTAACGTTGAGAAAACCAAAAAATGTCCTGTGGTGTACCTCTTCGTGTGTGTCACCCCAACCGCCGGCCCAGCAAATGTTCCGGAACGTGCTTAGCACACTTGGAAACACAGTTACGCGAGCAAACAGAAAGGCTACATTAAAACATGGGTGTTGAAGGATTTAGATGTATAGACGGAACATAGGAGAGAATGGTTCCTTCTAGCAGGCGCGGATAAATGTAACTCCCCGCGGAAGGATAAAACAGGGGGCAGAATCTAGTAGCCCCTGCTTGTACAGAGGATCCTGCGCCCCTTGGTGTCATTCCTACATATTATACCCAAGGCAACAGCTACTGCTGCTGCTGCTGTTCTGCAAGAGTAATAACAAGTGAGTTCTTCTTCACCGGTCTACCAGCCTTCATCACGCGTGCATACCACTACACTTGGCGTAGTCGGCAGGACCAAGCATTAACCGTAATCCCTTCGTATGAAGGGACGTAGAGGCCATCGCTCCAATGAGACTCTAAAACTGAGCTCCGCTAGTGAACGGTGTCTACACGCGGCTCCCCTACTGTAGGCTACACTATTGCAGCAGTCCATAGGAATACCACAAAACACAAAAATTTCAAGGAGCGATCCTCGCACGTTCCCTTATCCGTAAGATAGCCAAACGATAAGCGGCAGGGTCCCCAACGAGGTCAACAGAACGTTTCACGACGAACTATGTCAACCTTCCGTATCAAAGGCACGAAATTCCGCGACGATAAGGTGAAATGTGTTAACACCGCTTTTTAAGGCAGAAGGCAGTTGCAAGAAGAGTAAAAACAAATTGCAACTTTTGGTCGGGAACTTTCGTCAATGGAACTTTAGGCACACGCTCTTTGTGGGACGAAGAAAGTTTTGCGCACGGGGCTGGAATGCGAAGGAATGTTTTTCCTTTTTATTTGCAACGGCGAAAAGCAGGCACACGCCTTTTATATCACACCGCGAACAAAACGGCCAGAGCGTGCGGAAGAGGGTAGCTGCAACCTGTTTTCTCCACACTCACCATACCTCAAGGCATCAATCCTGATACCAGAAAGATGCTGGGTAGAGCTAGCGCCCTCGGGGTGGCGTTGCTGTTGCTGTTGCTGTTGTATCCTCCTTCGAAAAGTTATTGCTGCAAAACCAAACCATGAGCACACAATCGCGGCGAACGTGAACCACCCGCTCTCTGACATGGTACTTTTTTTGTCAATCTAACTCTTTTCTCGGCGCGCACGATAACCTACGACACCAAAAATTGGGTATGAAAGATGGAGCAGAGAGCTACCTCCCGCCGAGTGGCCTTGCTATTGCTGTTGCTTCCTCCTTCGAAAATTTTTCGGTGGATAACCAATCCCTTGGCGGTAAAAACACACCGAACTTGAACTAACCGCCGCGGGCGTTGACGGTCGTGCACATCACAAACTTTTTTCCCGACGCATTGTGCACTACACGGCACCAAACATTGCCCAACAGCCCGTGGCATCTGTCAGGAAAATCGTGCGTCGAGACCACCAGTAGTCGGACACGGTTTGACCTTTGAATGCGATTGCAGCAACTAGTCTGCGTAGCAGTAGAAAAGAATCCATCTCTCCTTGGCATGTATTCTCTTGTTCTAGAAATATTCCGGAAGCATGCTAGGTCAAGGTTGACCGGGACATCTATGTAGAACGTGTGTAGCTTTTGGAAGCCTTCTGGAAACTTCTGGTTCCTTCTGTAGCTTCTGGAAGCCTTTCTGGAAACTTCTGGTTCCTTCTGTAAGCTTCTGGAAGCGTTCTAGATCTAGGTTGCAGTTGATACTTTTCTAGAACGTAGGAGGGCTTCCAGAAATCATTCTGGAAGCATTCTGGATCTTTCGTGTGATTGGCTTATTTGTCCGGTATTCGAGAAGAGTGGTGCAGCCCTAAGCTCGCCCACTCCTCTCACTCCTCTTCAGTACCAGCAACATCAATCTGACTCGGGAGTCAGCAATTAATCTTCATATTTCCATTCAAGTCTCTCGCGGTTGGAGCCGCACAGAGTGTGAACCTCTGAGGTAGGCTACACAGCCTCCTGGCACCTGCAGCATCGTACTGCTGCTAGTGCATCGCGAAATATCTCTGACAGGTTATGAGCCTCGGCTAACGCACACACTACGAGCTGCGAACATCACTGGAAGATCAAGGCAACCTCTCCTCGGGACATCAACCTTCATCCGTGGACAACGAGAGAACCTGGTTTCGGAGATTTCTGGAGATTGCGACGCCGTCATCGGTCAACGGCAACAACACAAGCAGACGCGCAAACTTGGTCATCTACACCAAGGTGCTGAGGGTTCACGTCGTATACACACGTTACCACCCCTGTGGCAGTAGCGGGTATCTCTGTGGTGAACTAGCAGCAAGGGTCACGTGCGCGGGAGTCTCGAGCGGCATACGCATCGGGTGTACAAGGAACTACACTGTATCATCAGTGGAGGCGATCAACAACCGGAGTCCTCTATATCAGTAGCAGGAGCGGGATCGGAAACAAGAAAACCACAACCGGAGTCCTCTATATCAGTAGCAGGAACGGGGTGGGGAAGTCTCGGGTACAGGCAGTAGTACCACGAGCAAACTTACTCCTACAGCAGGAAGTACTTTTATCAAGACGAAGAAAATAAAGCTGGAACGAGCAATGGATACTGCAACGAGCAACACAGGAGGTGGAAGCGCGTTCGCCAGCGATAGTTCTACGAACCTGGCAACCGTGATCAAAGGCCTCAAGAAATTCGACGGAAAGGACCCAGCTGAGTTCAAGACATGGATGAAGAAATTCTGCGTGGTGTTAGGTGTGACCAGGAAGGACATCCTGCCACTGCTGAAGAAACAAAGGAAGCCAGATCCCGCAGACACAGCGGCCTTCGACTCTTACACAAGGGCAAACGAAGATCTCTACGCCATTCTTTTCCTCCTAGTGGAACTTCCAGCCGCCTTGTCGATACAGAAGCACGAAGACGACACTGGCATCAGCGGCGACGGACAAGCTGCCTTCGAGGAGCTCTGCAACAACTATGACAGGGTAACGGACGAGGTCATCAGGGCCAAGATGGAGGAGCTGGAGAACAACCCCATGAACCCTGGTGAAAATCCCGACGACTACTTCAACCAGAAGCACCTACTTCGCACCCAGCTGGATAAGATGGGAGAACCCATCTCCGACCGCCGCTTCAAGGACATCTGCGTACAGGGCTTCTCCGACGAATACAAGGACGTCAAACTGATGGTGTTCAGAGACCCAACCTTCAACGTCCTGGACATGCAATCCACCATGCGCAACATCTTCTTGGACGAACAATCGCGCAAGGGATGGAAGGGACGCATAGCTGGTCGAGGATTTGCCATGGCAACGACCGCGTCTGACATCATCTGCCACAGCTGCTACGAGCCGGGGCACATCAGGAGGAACTGCCCCAAGATCAAGAACAGGGCGAAGAAGAAAACGAAGCCCGCCGGAGCTACCAAGTGGTGCTCCAAGCACAACACCACGTCTCACTCGGACGAGGAATGCTACCAGCAAGGAGGAAAGCGCCCGGAAGACACCAAGGACTCAAGTAAAGCATTCACCGCGTGCTCCAACTGCACTCACTGCTCGTCGGCGTCCAACAAGCACGACTCAAACAATGAAGTGGCAGTTGTCGACTTCACCCGGGACGAGGACGCCTTTGACAGCGGCTTCATGTTCGGCACGTGTTCCCGCATCTCAGGACGCAACTTCGCCGCGAGCTCCACCGGGGTAGGCCTGCTGGTAGACACGGGAGCATCGGAGACCATGTTTGACAATCGCCTCATCCCCGACGGAAACCTCCACGATTACACCCAGCGAAACTCTCCAAAGATCGTGGACGTGGCCGGAGAAAGACAACTCAAAGGCACGGCCACGGGCATCCTACACTGCACCGTCAAGGACAATCGAGGACAGCAATTGCGCGTGCGGATTCAGGGACTCATCGTTCCGGGACTTGGTCGCAACATTTTTTCGCCCACCTCCCTCCTGAAAAAGGGATTGCGCTGCGTCGTCGAAGAGAGCACTCCGCACCTCACTATCCAAGGCAAGGTGATTCCACTCACACAAGATCCGCGAGACCAAGGCATGTGCACCCTCGACATCACGTTCGAGCAGAACGTCCAGCCATCTGGCACGAAATCCCTCGTGCCCCACCAGAAGCAGTCACAGACCCACACGGCGAACGCCGTCTGCTTTACGCTAGTGAGCGCGGACACCTGGCACAGGAGGCTTGGACATCTCAATGCTCGGAGCCTGGACATCCTTCGGAAGGACACGGGTACCGGGGTGGACTATCGCGACAGTCTCTCCCCTTGCGGGGTCTGCCAGATCGCGAAACACAAGCAGTCCCCCCACCCGAAGCAATCGACTCGCGAACTATCACGGCCTGGACAGCTTGTGGTCATCGACAACATGGGGCCTGTTAATCCACCTGCGAAATATAAAGGAGGCTCCTTCCCGTACGCGTGCAAGATCACCGACGACTACACGAAGATGAAAGAAGTTTACCTGCTTCGCAAGAAATCTGACACGACCGAGGCGGTGCACACGTACAACATGTGCGTCGCAGCGGCAGGAGGCTACCGGATCGAGACCATCCGCTGCGACAAGGGAGGCGAGAACACCGGATCCGAATTTCGGGACTACTGCAAGAATTCAGCTATCAAGCTCGAATACGCCGCCACCAACACCCCTCAACAAATTGGTGTATCGGAACGGGACGGACAAACCCTGGCCGGAGTCACCCGGTGTCTTCTGAAGGATGGAGATTTTCCGCCGTCCATGTGGGGGGAGTTAATGCTGACTGCAGCATACCTGTTGAACAGGTCCCCACACTCAGCACTGGGAGGAGCTACGCCATACTCGAAGTTGCACAATAAGTCACCTGATCTCTCGGGACTTCGGGTCATTGGAGCGCGCGCCTTCGTACACCACGAGAGATACCGAAAGAAGCTGGACGACAGAGCTTTCGAAGGCAAGCTATGTGGTTTCGGCCTCGACAGCCAGACCTACCGGGTATTGAATCCATCCAACGGGGCCGTGGTCGAGAGCCGGAATGTGACTTTCATCGAATCTCCACCCCGCTCAGTGCCCTTCCAGTATTCCACTGAAGCAAACGGGTACGAGAGCGACGTGCTGAGCTTCACCTCCCTGCTGGACAGCCCCCACTCGACGAGCGACCTGGACTTCACGGCGCAGAACGAACTCCTTCGGCAAGAAGTCCGGAAGATGCAGCAAGACAATCTCGCTCGGGAGAAGCTTCGCCTAGAACTGGACGGGCACGAGGACGAACATGGAAACGGGCAAGATCTCGGCGACGGGGACGCTCCATCACCACATCTCCCATCGACGCCAGCTGGATCGTCATCCGAGACCCACGCATCTAGCCCCAGTCCATCATCGTCGAACCCGACTGAACCGGACACTTCTGCATCAACTGGATCCTCCGGCATGCGGCGCCTGCAAGTCACCAGAGCCAGCACGCGCGGGAAGCCCACCAGCGACGATCATATCGACGTCAACTTGGTTCCTGCCAATCTGGAAGTCACCATGAACGACCGCGGTCGAGCCCATGCTACAACGGGCCGCGTAGAGCCATCCGGTCTTTCCTTCACTCAGCTGGCTGAGATAGCCGATCAAGCCCAGCTTCCATGCCCTGGCGATACTGAGGATTTCGCCCACGTTGCGGAAGACCCCTTCACGGTGCCGCGTGCTCACGCCTACGTCACGACCACTCACGAACACCACGGGATCTTGGAGGAGACGAATCAAGCGATCAAAATCCCCAACACCTACGACGAAGCCATGAGCTCTCCCCAGCGCGAAGAATGGAAAGGAGCGTGCAGCAAGGAAATGGACAATCTGCGGAAACACAACGTCTACAATCTGGTGCCCCTCAGCAGCGTTCCCAAGGGAGAGAAGATCCTCGGAACGAAATTCGTCTTCAAGAAAAAGCTGGACGGACGCTTCAAAGCTCGCCTGGTAGTCGGAGGACATCGTCAAGAGCCAGGACAGGACTACGGACGCAGCTACGCACCAGTATGCCGTATCGGGAGCATTCGCATGACGTGCGCCATTGGCTGCCACAACAACTGGCCCATCTACCAACTGGACGTTGTCGGTGCCTTCCTGAACGCCCTCTGCGACAGAGATGTGTACGTCAGACCCGCCCCCGGTACATCCGCCAAGAACTCCGCGACGGGAGAACCCATGGTGTACAAACTAGAACGGAGCCTCTACGGCCTATCGCAGTCGCCTGCGCTCTGGAACGACACCCTGGACGAATCCCTCACGGTGTTCGGATGGAAAAGGACTCAATCCGACCCCTGCGTGTACGTGTATACCAGCGGCAACATCATCGTGATTCTCACGGTCTACGTAGACGACATTCTCATCACAGGAGGAGACCAGCAGCTCGTGGACCAGAAGAAGAAGGAGCTCACGGATCGATTCGAGATGACCGACATGGGAGAGGTAAAGCGGATCCTCGGGATCGACGTGCAGCGAGACTACGAGCAAGGAACCCTGGCCATTTCACAGGAGCACTACGTGAACACACTTCTGGAGCGGTTCGGAATGCAAGAGGCCAACCCAGTGAGCACTCCTGGATACGGAGCGGAAATCTCCACGAATCAACCTCAGGACCAAATCCTAGGACCCACGGACAAGAAAATTTACCAGTCGATGACGGGAAGCATCCTCTACCTGGCCCAGTGCACGCGATTCGACCTCTCCTACGCTGCCCTACAACTTTCCAAGGCCTGCAGCAACCCAGCGCAGGTGAACATGACAGCAGCCAAGCACGTTCTGCGATACCTTCGGGGTAATCCAGTTCTTCCTATCGTCTACAAGAGAGGACAGTTTCGGCTAGCGGCGTTTACGGATTCATCCTTCGGAGCAAACCCCGACAACGGAAGATCTACCACGGGATATCTCGTCTTCCTGGCTGGAGGATTCATCAGCTACGGTGCGAAGACTCAAACTCTAACCGCGCAAAGCACGGTCGAAGCCGAGATTCAAGCACTTAGCTACTCAGCCAGAGAGGCGGTCTATATCTCGAATTTTATGACGGAACTCAACTTCAAGACCTTCGGATCGGTTCCCATCAACAGCGACAGCACCGGAGCGCTGACAGTGGCAGGGAATGCCATGCACTCTCAACGCACGAAGCACGTGGCCCTGAGGTACTTTTTCATCCGGGAGCTAGTACTACGGGGACAAATCACTCTTCACCACCGGCCCAGCGAGCACCAGTTGGCTGATATCGCGACCAAGTACCTCCCAAAGCACCGATTCGCCTCCATCATTCAGCAGATTAAGGACTTCTCGTGTTGATCGAAGATCTGCGAAGCTTCCTTCCATACCCGCCATACCAGAAGGAATTTATTTTCGATACGGTGCCAACGGAGGAGTCGAGGTAGACAAGGATATGGTGATGCCGTTGACCATTGTGAATTAGTTGCTTGATCGAGGGGTCGTGTCAGGAAAATCGTGCGTCGAGACCACCAGTAGTCGGACACGGTTTGACCTTTGAATGCGATTGCAGCAACTAGTCTGCGTAGCAGTAGAAAAGAATCCATCTCTCCTTGGCATGTATTCTCTTGTTCTAGAAATATTCCGGAAGCATGCTAGGTCAAGGTTGACCGGGACATCTATGTAGAACGTGTGTAGCTTTTGGAAGCCTTCTGGAAACTTCTGGTTCCTTCTGTAGCTTCTGGAAGCCTTTCTGGAAACTTCTGGTTCCTTCTGCAAGCTTCTGGAAGCGTTCTAGATCTAGGTTGCAGTTGATACTTTTCTAGAACGTAGGAGGGCTTCCAGAAATCATTCTGGAAGCATTCTGGATCTTTCGTGTGATTGGCTTATTTGTCCGGTATTCGAGAAGAGTGGTGCAGCCCTAAGCTCTCCCACTCCTCTCACTCCTCTTCAGTACCAGCAACATCAATCTGACTCGGGAGTCAGCAATTAATCTTCATATTTCCATTCAAGTCTCTCGCGGTTGGAGCCGCATAGAGTGTGAACCTCTGAGGTAGGCTACACAGCCTCCTGGCATCTGCAGCATCGTACTGCTGCTAGTGCATCGCGAAATATCTCTGACAGCATCACCTCCTTCCAGATTTTTTTCAAGAAGCAACTCGTTAAGTATTCGTCGAGATATGATCACGGCCTTCTCGCAATCAAAGCTGGAGATGGTCTACGTGTGTGGTACCGGTTATGACAGCTTGACGTGGATTGACAGAAGTTGCGCCGTGCAACTTTTCTTCGACACCTTCGCCGCGAAAAAGTTGCAGGAATTTTCCTCCAGATTGCAAGTTTTTGCTCCCGAGAAAAATTTTCAAAACGCATTGCGCAACTTTTGGCTCCCATACTCAGTGATCATGAAGGAAGTTGCAAGAAAAGTTGTAGAACTCTAACTTTTCTTGCAACACTCTGCAGCCATAAAAAGCAGTGTAAAACAGTCGGAGCAGAATGTACGAAAGAACGAGTGAAGCTTTTACCCTGTACTCCGTGAGTTTCTGGCATTTACCTTATATAAGACCTAACGTCAGGTTGGTCACACGAGACATGGAACACAACGGGATGATTATAACGACCTGGTATCTCTCGTTGTGATTGTGTAGGGCGAAACAAAGACACACTCAGCAACCACCTAAACCGTTATCTGCGATCGCCAGATACGTAAGGCACGGGCTGGCACCCAACGGCATTATTCTCACACCCCTGCGACCCCGCTTGCAGTGTGGAAACTGGGTGGAGCTGAACAAGGAGCCTGGGCAAATGCTTCCTTCAGGGTTCCCGCACGCAATGTACAGGACCGACGCCCATCAGCAGATGCTCGAAGGCGTCTTGCAAAAGCCGACAAGGTGCATGCACCGCCGTTCTTCGCATCGACTTGGTTGACTCTTTTTTTGTAGCCTAGCCATTAGGGTGAGGGTTAGGATATTTCGTAAAGACAGTTACAACGGCTTCCACATCCTCGTCAAAATCGCCACAGTCTACCGCTGCCGCATCATACGGTTCTACGTGTCGTCTTAGGGCCACAAAACGTGTCAATTGCCGATTGTGACGGGTGTCTCGATCCGGTACTTTGCTCTGTTACGGCACATCTCCACGGGGTTTGCCGGTGTTGATCAACCCCTCGTAGCATATCGTTGACAACCTAGACTCTGGCGTATCACGTGGTTGTGTTTTTGTTGATAAAAAAGCTACACCAAGATTTTACTAAGAGGGACAAGACAAGTTCATAGGATCAAGGAAAATATCCCGAGTCAAACCGAAACAAGGCTTCGGAAACCCGGAAGAAGCACTGATGTCGATGTTTTTCGGAAACTCGGGTCGTTACGTCCCCATGCTGACCAGCATCCATCACAACTGGCCCAACTTCATGCGCTTCGAGTATTCTCGACAAGTACACGACTGTAGGAAAACACCACACACAGCAACAACGACAAGACTGCGACGAAGTGTCTAATGTTTATTGTGAAGTCCTGGACAAAGCTGTCTAAACCAACCGAATGGACAACAGAGGGATACTGTATCCGCTCTGTGGAACTCAGATGCTAAAAAACGAGTTCTTCAGCACACCATTCAATGATGATCAAGAGATTGTCAGAGCCTTATTTGCCAAGTCCAACCATTGCATACACACGTCCCCCGCAATTCGCAACACTTGGGTACTGCGAACAATGAAGAGAGCAGAACGCCAACACCAGCATCATCACGACCCTGTTTGGCAGGTTCGGCGCGGGTCTACCCCCTCCGGAAGATCCCAGCATCGACTATACTCGCGTCATCAACTACGACAAGCGGCAGGGTGATTCACACTGGGCCGGGATTACCACCACCGAGTTTGTTGCCCCGGAGAAGTGCGGCGAAAAGGTGCACGTCTGCAGTTCGACAGATACAGCTATCAATAGAATAGAACCCTCACACCTACACCGAGAAAGAAATCCGGAACTAGAATACAAGGCCACGTGTTCGCGCTGGAATACGGTACCACGTTGGAATAGCCGCATTGTTGTTGCCGACCCAGAACTACCCTAGAACTCCTGAGAAATGAGCGATCTCATGAAGGACGTGGACGCGTCCCATGCTCTCAGCGCACAGAACCTTATCCTCGGGAACGATGAAAGTGAGCACGATCGGCACGGACGGTGCGAGAGGGGCAGGAGCATTCGAAACAGTGTCTACCGAGACCGCCGTGTAGTGTGTGTGTAAGCGTCTCCTTGTCTCGAAAGAAAATTGCCGTAGTTCTCCTGTTGTTGGTTTATACGTTTCGCCTGGATTTGTCCCGGTCTTGCCATGTCCACTTCTTCACATTGTACTCCTAGAAATGGTGCTACAACTGCCGCAGACAGCGATTTGAGAACAACGCTGGCGTTCTTTGTACCAAGAAAGGCATGTCGCACGTGACTCGAGGGACTTGCACCAACGACGAAGTATGGACGCTTGACTACAATCGCGAGATAGCTTTCTTCTAGCTTCAATGGTGTCGAGGGCAAATATGCGGCTGGGTCTCCCCAGGCCTCATCGTCTGTGGCATCAAACGAACAGTGTTGTTGCATCGCGGCTTGAACGGTCGTACACAACGTGCTTCGTCGCGTCCTCCCTTCGGCGTTTCCCCGGACAGAGCAGGGAGTTCGCTTCTAGTTTCAAGCTCACAGGAGGCATGACCGATCCTGGCAAGGTTAGGGAATACCGTCGGAACTGGTGAGCCAGAAACCTCATCTAAAGTCGGCGTACGTCTTAGACGGAGCAGTCCTCGCTCTACTGCTGTGCTCGATGTATTTGTCCCTGGAAGAAAAAATAGCTGCGGTTGGGAGGGTGCACCAAACGGGATTTACCTGCAAGCAAGCCGTGCGAGACAGTACCCCACTAGTAGTGCCATAGGTTTTTTGTCACCCTTCACGTAGACGATGCAAGTACCGTATGGTTGTTGTGTGGAACGGTGTCTAGATGAAACTCACAGCCCAAACCAAGCTCTAAAACCAAACAGGTTTGATCTCCAGCAAAAGACTGATACCTAATACTTGACACATCGAGCCGCGCTTGAGAGAGGACGTCGTTAGAACACAACCGTGCCGCCGGCACCACATGTACGCGGTTAGGTATTTAACCAAAGATGAATATTAAACCGAGACCTGCAGGACTGTGGAAGACGATTGCGTTCGCCCCGTTCGGTTCAAGACCGATGCGGTAACCAGCGCCAACACGGGCGTTCCGGCCCGTTTCCGCATGTCCGAGATGAGAAAGCTTCCGGGAACCCCAAAGGCCGTTGAACGACTTCGCGCAAAGGTTGGCTCATACGTTTCCACATCCTACCGACCCCGTCATTACCATATGATCCATCTGCGCAAGTCGGCTTGCCTGCTAGGTGTAGCTCAGATCCTGTTTTATTCAATCCACGGAATACGTGTGTCAATGTCGGTAGATGTTTGAGGCCAGATGGCTCGCTCCCGATAACCGGGTCAAAACCTGGTCATATCGCTGCACGGTTAGTTTCACCCTAAGCCTAGAGGCCTTCTTCCCGTGATGATAACTGGACGGTGACTTTGAGCTATTGTCTTCGAGGTGTATCCTCGCAACGTTTCTCGCAATAATCCTCGCAACGATCCTCGCAGCAGAACTTTGTGCATTTCGTGGCAGACCTTTCGATCGGGGTGTTTCACAGGGGAAGCCGTGAAAAGAGGCCTTTGAAGGCTCTCCAGATGGATGCAAGAAAACCAAACTTGACCACATCCATCGACCAGTTTACCCATCTCGACGAGCCAACGCCCAATCGATAGGTTGTCCCGTTTCGACGGGTTCCATCTTTCATCCTTGCTATCGAGCGTCTTGACTACCGTCCCTTCCGTCCAACCGCCTTTCTTGGTCCTGTCTCGTCAACGTTTATCTCCTGCGTATTGCGACCGCCAGCTCCCCTCACATAACTTGACCTCCCACCTTCCCACCGTCTGCTCCCCGTCTCCACACACTTCGCCCGCATGCCGCCATCGCAGGCCCTCGAAGGTGGACAGATGGGAATAGTCCGACTCCATCAGGCGTTGCAACGGCGGTTTCAAGCAAACCGCACGGAGTCTCGCACCAGTGACGTGACGCAACACCGATTGCTACAGCCGAATGACCTGATGGAGGGGCTTAGCGGTGCGGGGTTGACACCGCTGACTGCGTTCGACGCGAAAAAGGTGCACGAACAGCAATCAATCATCCGATTTGTTGTGATGGAAATAGTGGCTTTACAGTAGGCTAACCATAATTTGTGGTCAAGCGGAGACTGTTAGGCGTCGTGTGAAGGTCTCGGTTGGGCAGCTTTGTTGTTGAAACATGTTTAGCACTAATCTCCACCCGGCACGCGGGAAAACCGCAATCAATCGGAGGGGGATAGAACAAACCAACTCTGAGGTAGGTCGCGCGGTAACGAACAAAGGGTTCATGATTGATCGATGTCTGTTTCAGCATGGTGCCAACACTAATTACGACAAGCAGGGAGTCGATCGCTTTCGTGCGGAGGTCTTGGCGCCGGCACGACTGCGCCGTGAGTTTTCTTTTACACCTTTACGGCGTGCGTGTCTCGAGCATGTATCCTGTTTGTGACCTCCTCGCACTACTGTCTTGGAGGATCTTCACACCCCCTAACGCCCAATCAGCAGACCCGGTCGTCCTTGATCACCAGCCTGCAGTTGCTGCGGGAACGGCCACCAGGGTGGCATACATCACGACAACTCAACCCAAATTCTGCAGCCTCGTGGTCATTTTTCTGCACCATGACCAGCTCTTTCGCTCGACAGTGGCATGAGATGCGGCATGTTTGGCCGGTACCACTGCTCGACGGCCATCGCCCGTGCGTAAAATCAATTTCCCGACACTGTCGATGTTCAGGTGATCGAGTTTTGCACGAAGGGAGGCGAGGATGGTGCGAGTATTACGGATGTCCTCGAGGAGCTCCGTTTCGGTGGCCCGGTCGACGATGACTACCGGGTCCAAGCCGTGAAGGACGCGTTTCGGGAGTTGGACGAGGGTGGATCAGGCCTTATCTCAGCTCGGGGCCTGAAGAGACGATACGACGCTGCAGCTGCGAGCACCAGGCGCGTCCGCTGCGTTTTGACATATGTTCCGCTACCCTGTGGGTGCAATCTATTGCGCCGAGCTCAATTCAAAGAGTCGATGCTCCTGTGGCCCGTGCCTCGCCGAATATGGCGTTCGTATCACGCAGCAACTCTTGAGATGCTTGAAGTATTGTGACTCGACTCAGAGACGTAGTAGTTCGAGGCTGCGGTGTACTACGTGTAAGAAATGTCCCGTTCCCTGGCGGGTACGTGGACGAAGTGCCCACTTGGTCAAATTCGACGTCCGACGCCCTAGTTTAGTGTAGAGATCTAGGGGTCGTGAGCTTCACAAAGATGGTCCAGTGACACGGATGCGATATATACCGAGAACCGCTGCCCTCCGTTGCGATGACTCTGGACCCGCTGCCCTCCGTTGCGATGCCTCTGGCAGCAGTGGTGCCGCCGTGAAATGTCCGAAACAAGAAATCCGAAAGGCTCTCTTGGATAACTTTTCGCTCTACCAGGCAAGTACTTCATTTCGTTTTGAAAAATAGTGGAGCTGCCTCGCTTTCGAAGAGAAAACCATCCAGTTTTCCGTACATGCAATGTTCGGCGAGCAAGGACACTCCTACTGCTGCTGTCTATCCACCGACCAAGAGCACATTTGTAAGCTGTACCCCTGTTGTTCCATTTCCTCTAGCACGACAAAGCAGACGCTTTGATCGGTTGTTGACTACAGAACGCTTCATCCTTTGTTCGCGGAGATTTTGCTTTTTTAGCGTCCAACGGTAGGCTGATACTTCCCGCTCGACCTTGTTTAGCTTTACCTTACCAATTTCCAGCTGTGCTTTCGTGTGAGACGTGAGTTTCCGATAGGCAAGCTAACCACACTTTCTCCCCCATGACCAAAACACCAGGACACTGAAGGCGATGAGATGACGAGCGCAGGCTTTGATGGCTTCGTGGTGGACGCTTCTTGCGGCATGGAAAGCGCCGAGGAATTTGACGCTATGCTAGAAGCTTTAGTCTCCAAATGACTAGTTATGGAAGAATTTTCCCGGCATTCTTGTATGCAAGCGCCCTTGTTGAAGACCAGTACGACGTATAGACTACTAAGGCTTCCAGCGGCGGTGTCTCTGAAGTCGATTGAGAAAGTATACCGAACGGCGGCGTGTCTGGTGGTTTGTTGTTGATTTGGACTAGCTATCGGGAACGGGAGGACCAGCGGCACCACTAAAAGAAATCAACAGGGCAACTGAATAGGGTGTTGTGTGAAGATCCAGAGAGGCGAACATGGTTGTTTCTGTCTCCAACTTAAACATGAAACCGCGTTCCGATCTCTGCTGACCTTCTAGCATCGCCACCGTTACAAGATCTACCTAGCAAGAGGTACACGCATGCTACCTCGGTACTAAGAACCTTAAGTAAATCCGAAAGACCCGGATTCCTCACCCGAAACTGGATATTGTAGGAAGTATGGCCGAGGCTGTCAGACGTCCAGGCGACATGTCAGACAAGTGAGATAGTAGACAGAGCCCATTGCGCCCACTCGACGCGCGACACCGGCCGATGGAAAGACGACAAAATTCAAACGCGACCAATCAAGATTGATTCAACCTGGTACCACCTCTACAGGCCGGGGTGTATTCACCGCCGGTTTTCACCGACATGTCAGTTCCGCACACGCGTCTTCAAATGTGTGTGGGGGGGTACAGATGAAAGACAGAGTTGTTTCCTAAACCTGCAGGACACACCTCTACAATATTCTACACCAAGTTCTCGTTGGCAACGCTCTCCCGCCGCCATACCCAAAAAAAACCGTAGAAAACGCAGCTACGTCAAATAATCGACGCGCGCCTGTCCACTCAGAAGAAGAGAGGGAGCAGCAATACCCCGCCTACATTTTGTAGCATTAAGAAACAGGCTATGGCACTGTCCTGTTTGCTCTGTTACTCCCATGCTCTGGTGCGTAGTGCCTGGTGCTGGTACGTTACCCTTTGATTTTTTCTTTGGGCGGGTGTGGGAAGCGTCCTCCTTTATGTTTGTTTTTGTTTTATTTTGATCGGTTTCCGAGGGCTCTTTTCTCGAACGGTCGGTGCGATATTACCTGTTCTGTGGGCACCACATGTCAGTATATAAGGCTTGGGGCACCTCATCTCGTGCCGGGTAAATCCCCTTTTTACAAGTGGCGTCAGTGGCAGGATGCCATCCCTGCAATGTCAGACTCCCGGGCTCGAATCCGGTCACGTTAAAATGAGTTGTTTTTTGTCCGCCGCCAGCCGGTCGGGTTTCGGTTACCGTACATGCTACGGGGGGTGCGTCGTGGTACCCGAGTATTTGTCTACGATGCTGAGCTGTCCGCTCGCTCGTATCCGGGGGGGTATGTGGGCACCACAAGTCAGTATATAAGGCTTGGGGCACCTTATCTCGTGTCGGGCAAACACCCTTTTTACAGTTCTTTTCTTTCTGATCATTTTGTTTTCTTTTTCCGAGTGGTTTGTACCCTATTATTATTGTTTTGTTTCCCCGCGGCGTTGTATGGGTCGGGTTTTGAGACCACGGGTGTAGACTATAGAGCTAATGTGAGAAACAATAACAACAACAACAACAACCGCCTGCACCACGCCGTGCTTCTGTACGACAGCTATGTATGGTCCGTTCGGGCAAATATTCACTATGTTTTTCGCGATATCTTTCGAAAAAAAACGATTTGGAAAGTGAAACAACTTTGGGCGTGACCGCGGCGTCGAGCTTCGTCGATATCCGATGAGTTTTTGGCGATTGGGTGAAATGCGGCATATTTGACCAAAATGACCCACGGAGCCCCCACCCCCCCCACCCCCTCATGACCCCAC
>CACKRE030003091.1:90580-103515 GCA_902602495.3 Ectocarpus sp. CCAP 1310/34
GGGGGGGGGGGGGGGGGGGGGGGGGGGGGGGGGGGGGGGTTGATGAATTGTGCCGCAGCGGCAAGGGCTTGGTTTTTAGGACTCAGGAGAAGGGGTTGGCACGTACCTCTGCCGCCGAGAGCAGGGAAAGCTTGAAAACCAGGAAGGACATAGAGACGGGAGGGGTATAAAACAGGACGTACGGAGTGCAACTGGACGCCCGCAATCGTGGCTGGATCTGTGATTCAGGACGATGCATCCCATGTCGTGAAATTGCCTGCTTCTGTTGACTAAGTATCGACCATTGTAGGTCTCGGTGCCAGGTGACCGGTCGCGCCACCAGCTCGACTCGACTCGCGCGGGTTCTTTTCATGAAATTGACCGCAACATTCTCGCGCTGCCTGCCCGCCGAAAATGCTGATGGTTTCCTTGTGTCTTCTTCCTTTGGTGGCCAGGCGGAAATGTCTTCGGCAATCCTGAGGCGCAAGATGAGTCCGGCGACGAGGGCAAAGATAACGGCCGCCGCAGTCGCCGCCGCAGCCAAGGCGAAAGCCGAGGCCGCAGAGGCAGCAGCTGCGAATCAAACGGCAACAGGCAAGCGCAAGAAATTGCCCCCCTCTCGCATGGTGGAGAGCAACGGCAACAGCAGCAGCAGCAGCAGCAGCAGCAGCAGCAACAGCGGTAACGACGATGATGATGATGACGACGACGACGACGATGACGACGACGAAGACGAAGACGAAGGGACCGACAACGGCAGCAGCGGCGGCGACGGTGGCAGCGGCTACGGTCAAGAAGACGGTGGTGGTGGTCTTGGAATCGACAACAGCCGCGGCGGCGACAGCAGCAGAAGCAGCAACAGCGGCAGCAGCAGCGGCAGTAATGACAATGATGGGATTGCTCCCTCTCTCCCTCTATCCGTCCTGTCCGGTCCGCTGCCGTCCCTCCCCCCGCGATCATCGGGCATGAGTGGGAAGAGCAAAGCCTTCTCTCCCAACTCCTCGGTCAACGAAAAGAAGGTAGTAGCTGATGGCATTTACATCTTGAGGCAGCAAATTGTTTTGGGAAAAATCATCCAGCAGACTTAGAATAAACTGCCAGAATAACGTCGAGGTCAATTGGGGGAGAGCCTTAGATCCCCCCCTTGAGTTGGCAACACCGAAACCTTCTCACCCACAAAAGATCTACTCAGGTCGGTGGGCCGACTCCTTCCTCCACCGCCCAAGTTTCGATGTCCTAGCGATATGTTGTCCTCACGTTATCTCCCTTCCCCAAATATATGGCTTTATTTATTGTCCGTACAGAATTCATCTGCGGCACCAGCAGCCGATGGAGGCGGTGGCAGCGGGAAAAAACGCCCCCTGAGCATTGATGCCGCCAATGGCAGCGCTCAAGACGCCGTTGCCCCTTCCCACTCCCCGTCACCGCTTCTCCCACCGTTCTATAAGCATTGCCGCCGCTTCCCGATGGTACCAACCGCGTCCACGCCTAGGGCCGCCGCCGCCGCTGCCGCCGCCGCCGCTGCCGCTGCTGCTGCCGAGGCTGCCGCCGCCGCTCCGTCCGCGATAGGCCTCGAGCCGGGAGAGGGTGACCAGCACGGGTATGATAAGTGAGTGGGCGTGGAGCGCACAGCGTCGATGGCCGCCATCATCGATGCTGCGGTGGTAGTGTCAGTTTGGTAGGTTGATTATTGTTGTCTTTGGCTGGTCATGATCGAGCTGTGTGAAACGGCGAGGATGTGCTCCTTTTTTTTTTTGGTGCGGGAGAAGAGTCTCATGGGTAGCATGACACTCCCGAGAGACTATGGAAGATCTTACGCCAATTCAACGGCAACAAAGAAGATGAGCGAACGAAGCAACGATCTTCCTTCATCCCACCTACTTCCTTCTCCTTCTTCTCCCTGTCCCGGTACCCAATTCCACCTCCGACCGCTACCCGTGACTCGTGATGCGCGCGTGTTGTGATCCTCAGGTGGGCGATGCCTCCTGTGCCGGACTCCATGCGCGGATCATTCTGTCTGCCGAGGGGCGGAGGCGGTCCCCGAGGCAGCGGCAGCGGGGTAAGCTGAATCTCCACGTCTACACTGCTCTAAGGGCCAGCCACTTCTTGCAGACAGTCAAAGTCAGACGCCTTCAGTGTTTCGTCCGCTTTGATTTGGCAGCCACGCTCTCGCCTCTCGTTGGGACCTGACCGCGATTCTATTTATTGATGCAACAAAACCAATCTGCTTTCTTTCGGATGCCCCGACACACCTGATGAAACATCTCTTTTACCGTTGCTACCCGTCCGCACAGTCAAGTGAGACCCACGATTGAATTCGTTTTCCCTCCACCTTTTGCTGGGTTGACCGATGCTTTTTTTTTACCACAACCCTTGACGAATTGCCTTTATGCAGACGCACTGGACGACGCCCCCCTCGCCCCTTGGCGGCGGCGGCAGGGGCAGAAGCAGCAGCGGCGGCGCTAGCGGCGCCTACTCCACCCTGCTCAACGCCTGCAGCCTAGCAAACCCGCCGCGGAGCCCTTACTCGACGAATCGACCGGTAGACTCCAGCGGCGGCGGCGGCGACGGCGGAAAAGGTCCGGCGGAAAGGGCCTTCACCCCAACCTCTGCTTCGGCGGCGGCAGGCACAGATGTGTCTGCACCTGCGGTTGCCACAGCTGCTACTACAGCCGCTGCCACCGCTGCTGCCGTTGCCGCCGCTGCCGGGGGGAGTAAATACGCCGCTCACCTAGGGGACGCACGGTACCCGATGCCGCCGCCTCCGCCCGGGTATTATCCCGGTCACGGTGCCGCAGGCAGCGGAGCAGGTGGTGGCAGCAGCAGCGGCGGCGGCGGCGGCGGAAGGGTGGACGATGGTTACGCGCCTTGCCACTCCCCGCCCCTTCTTGGCGGCGGTGGCGGCGGCGGCGGAAGAGGTAGTTACGCCGCTTCCTCCGCGCTACACCCGTACTACAGACGACCCCAGCACCACTACCCCCCCGGTCACTACGAGCACTTCGTCGGGCAGCATCCGCACCACCACTATGATCAGTATCATCGGTACCATCAGCACCAGCACTACAACCCCCACCCGGACTACTACCAGTACCTTCAGCAGCAGCAGCAGCAGCAGCAACGCGAGGACGGCCACGGCCGCCACGCTCTCTCCCCTTGCGCGGGCGCCGACGGCGGCGGATGGGGCGGGTCGGGGGAGCCCGTCCCCCCCGACCACAAGAAGGAGCAGGTTGCGGAAGGGTAAACAAACGGTGGTTCGGGTCCGGCCGGCGCTTGGGCGTGTTCATGGCGCCGGTTGTTCGTGCTTATTTGTATCTGCAGTGTGGGGCTTGTTGCGTGTCACAACAAAGGTGTAACATACTTGTGGAAATTCTGTGTCCTTTGTATCTGCCTGTCTGTCGTGGGAGTGAGCCGGTCGAACACTTCCAGTCTCACGCAACTCATCTACTTTTTCCAGTCCGTTTCGTGATTTCGGTTTCGATTGTTTCGTGGTGGTGGTCCGTGGTAGAGATACACAAGGGTTTCTATCGCTGTTTTATGTTTCCAGCTTAATGGGGCGGAATCAACAACAAGCAGGAAAAATACGGCGTAAGCTGAAGCGTTTTCGGATGGTCATGAACGTGGCGGCAGCAAACTCGGCACAAAGTAAGGAACGATTTGATACAAACGCTGATGGCCAAATCATTCGGCTTGGAATCAAGTGTCTTTCGACGGAAACTTGTGCGGTCGGTGAAGTGTTGCTACGCTGGAGACGCAGTCTTGTTTTGAAACGCTTGATCGAGGCGCCGTAGGTTCGCGGATAGGAGCACAATAATAAGGTGCTTCCTTTGCTTGTTCGTTGCATATGATGGTTCGTCACTCACTGCTATGTGTAGGAACATCAGAGCCCAACGAGGCAGAAAGTGCTGTTGATTGTAGGGGGGGGGGGGGGGGGGAAGGGAAGTTTTGGCTGTATGAATACGCATGCTCGTCCAACGTACCGGTCGTGATGTTTAGTCATCATGGGCAATATCGGGTGTGCAGTCTTGTGGGATGGAAGCTCGTCTGCTCGTTAGGTGGACATGTAAAACAAAAAACGCTGTACCTCACTTACTTGGGGGGTCTAATGGCACCCACGGGCGAGCACAGAACAAACGAGTTGTTTTTCGGAGGATGTAGGAGCTCAGCGCGAAGGGTAAACATGCCAGAACCAAGAGAGAACGAATCACTCCGCTGGGGCCAAGCTATGTTCTTGTTTTTTTTTTTTCCAATCGACGTGAAGAATCCGCTTCCTTGCTGGCAGCATTGCAAACGATATTTTATCGAGTAGCGGGGGGGAGGAAGGGTTGTGGAATGACAGAGTGAAGGAGGAGAAANGGGGCACGAATCGTGTTGCCAACACACTGGCGCACCCAGGTCCCACGAAGCGGATCAGGTCGGTGTTGTCAATAGAACCACTCATCAGGTATTTGGGGACTATTTTTCATGTTGTTTTGATATGAGCGAGGCTTCGAGGCACGGAGGGACAACGTCTGGGTGATCTGTGTATGGCATGTGTTGATCGTGGTGAGGCACCAGAGATGCTGAGGAGGGCCGCAAAGAGTACGTCTTAACGCGTATTCAGCTCTCTACCGTAGCGCTCGTCGTCGCACCGGTTGTGGCCCAAGAATTTTGATGTGTTGAAGGGGGGAGGGGTAGGGCGTTTCGGCAAACGCAAATAACCTAAACTACACGGGAAAATACGCCATGTCTGTTGTTGTGCGCATGCAACGCCGCGTCACAACCTTTGACGAGACTTGTGCGCCCAGGCACGTGCATGTTGACATGTCTTCGGGGCTCGTCTTACTATTAACGGCGGTGTCATCGATGTGGAGGACATTGTACAGCTCCTGTCCTACCCTGGTTATTTGGAGGCACAGGCGATTCTAAATACGGAAGGGGGCTCGGTTTAGCGACCCCTTGTGTAGCGGCATGCCTTGATAGCGACCACAAAATCACGTCGCACCAACGCACCCCGAGAGGATCGCTGCGATATAACTGGAAATCCGGTAAAGCGACCCGCCCTGAATAGTGGCCACATTTCGTTGTGAAACTACGAGTGGTCGCCGTTGTGAAACTACGAGTGGTCGCTAAACCGGGCCCCTCACACTGTACTCTATCTACGCGCCAGGACAAGGGTGGTGGAATATATTCACCACAGAGAGAGAGAGAGAGAGAGAGAGAGAGAGAGAGAGAGAGAGAGAGAGACGTGCTAGTGTATGGTCAATGCTGTAAAATGCAAGGTATTTACCACACAAAATCAACTGCTAATAAGAAGTCACGATTCAACGCAACAACGAAAATATGTCATTGTTACGGTGGCGGTATCTCAAGAGGGGGAAGGGACACATGAGGACTGCTTGTTTAACCAGAGGGGGTGGTACGCCACCTCCGCCACAGCTGCTACCATTCATCCGTGCTCGGTTGCCTATTGGCATGTTTCAACGAACTATTTCAGCGTCCTACATGCATTGTCACGGGAAGGACCCAAAGGCGAATCCCCTAGAGCATGACATACTTTGTCCAACATTTTGAAGTCCGTGGCCTGTTCATAAGAGGACCCGGAGAGAAGGCGGCTGGACTACAATTTTGGGGCGCAGCACGGGACGGGGGTCGCGGTCAGTCAATTACTGTAGGCGTCACAACGACTCACAAGGCTTTTCTTTTGGGGGGAAAATTACAGCAGTAATCTGGGCGACAATGGCTACTAGTTGTGGGTGGCGGTGACGACAGCAGCACCCACGACATCGTATATCGCCATACGCCTGACATGTCGTCACCTCTCCTCGCCTGGAATGGCCGAGGCTATTGTTGCAGGTGATCAGATGACGAGCCTGACCCCAGCCACCGATGCTGCTCCTGCTAAAATCAATCGGTCCACTGGAATCAGGGCGTAACCGCACGTTCCGTTGAACCACAGCCAACCTGCGATCGTTCGCGTTGGTGTTGGCTTCGCTGTGCCGTATATATAACAAAGTATACAGTTCTCGCGCCTGTGCCCAGCACGTCCTCTCTAACAAGCCAAGGCAAAGAAATGAATTCCGTGGTCACAGGCTACCCTGGAGCAAGACAGAAGAGATCGAGAGAAAATTTCCTCCACTCGCGGAGAAAAAACAGCCGCCAAGAGGCGGCCTGAAAGATACACGGAAAAGTGGCAAAACCAATCACGAATAAAGGCAAGAAACAGTAATAGTGTCGCGCCCGCGGCAGCTGTTGCGTGTTTTTTTTTTAGCATCGACCGCGCTAACCGCCTGACCAATGAAAAGACGTCAGTCTCAGTGCGGTTAAACACACCAAACATTCTAAATGCCATCAACTGGGACCCCGTGAGGGGGTGGTATGGGGGAGGCTCCTCTGTTCTCTGGATCAACGACAGAAACCGTAGCAACAGAAGAAAACTGTGCAGGTCTACGAAGGCTGCTACCTTGCACTCGAGTTCGTTCTGGAGTGCTTTCACCGTCATCTTCCTTGCTTTCAACCCCACCTTCCCCATCATTATGGTGTTGACAGCAACTTTTCCCCTTTTTTTTCTTCTCTGGCCCTGCGTCGTTTGTGGTGGGCAAGGTCATCTGGCTCGAAACTCTTGCTTCATTCAACGCCACCATTCCCTTCTCGACTGCTGTTTTGGTCTCTGTTCTATCCTCCTCCCGTTCCCTTTCTTCCTTTCCTTCTCCATCGCTGCCAAATGGATTCCTGTCATTGCCATCCTGGTCGTTTCTATCCGCACTACTACCGAGACCCAACCTATTTGTTGTGTAGACTATGTTGAGTAGAGGTGATGATCACGCGGTGCAGACGATCTGCAACTTGAACGCCATGTGTAGATTCGTTCCTAGGGCTTCGGGGTCAATGGGAGAGGGACCACGTGGTGGGTGATTCCCTAGCCTGCAGGTGTCTCCGGGGCTGTTGCTAGGTGCATAGTCGTGAGGGTGTCCTTACGAACGGCATCAATTGTTCAGCTTGCGGTACGTTTCATTTCACCCCTTCCTATGTAGTAGTTCGGGTGCGGCAAGTCCATGTGAGTTCGATCTCGGCGAATAGGCTGTTTTCAGCATGTTGTGCACAAAGCGATATATACAGACATGCTATGGTGCACACAAGTACAATCATTCGCCTCAGCCGTGTACAGTAGTCAAGGCTGCCGGAAAGTAGGCGGCCGTAGTGTAGCATAGACTACCGTGTTGTTCGTGTTGTTCGTGACTTTACGCGAAAAACTGCTGGGCAGTAGTCTAGGCCCTCCTCATTTAGACGATGAAAACGGCACCACACAGGTCCCTGCATGGTCTCAGATCAGACCCTTCATCTGGAGAGCCAGGCCGCGGCGTACTGTAGAGTAGGGATGAACGTAGGAGGAACGATGAACAGCGATGGATCCGGAGATCCGGACGATCGATGGATCGATGTAGTGATGTGATGGATGATGGATGAACGTCCAATCTGACGGTTCGCGAGCAGAACCGAGTTCTAATATTTTTTTGGAGGGTGGCGGCCTAATCAAATCGTGGCTCGTTGATGCTGTGATTCCTGTGCTGTGTGATCAGGTAGGTCTTGGCTGGCACATCAAGGCTGTACCGAAGTAATGCCCCAAGTGTTTCTCCCCTGCTGAGTCTCGCGGCCATCCGGACACACACGTAGGTCGTAAAGCGAGTGCGTCGGGTGCCTTGTTTTGAATCCCAGACAGCTGCGTTGTGCATACAAGCAGCAGCAGTAGCACACGGCCTATTGGCCGACTATCGAGCACCGTCTGACCCTACAAGCGGCATACATCTGAAGCGGCACTGCTCAGAAGCTAACTTCATCGTCGCCCGCTGTGTTCGTTAGTGTGCTGGACCTGGATATCACGTCTGCTCTGGGCATCAAAAAGAGGAAGGCAAGGAGGAGGACGAGAACGCCACGTGGTAACTGGTAAATACTGTTGTGTTGGTGTACACCACCAGGGAGAGCAGCACAGCAATAATAGCATCAGAAGGGATACCACGACAGAAGCCTTCCCACGAGCTGTCCTCACCGGTTGTTGGTACCACTGTAGCAGCTCTGTGCTGGAGTACAGAAGGGACCCGGAGAGCGCTCGGCATAACAAAGACCTCCACGATGCGTGAAGCGCTTCTTGCGGCGTTGGGGGGCATCTCCGAAGATCAGTTTTTCAGAGCTTGCGGGACGGCGGGCGGACTGCTTCTCGCCGGTACGGATAACATGATGAACATGACCCACCGTTTAACTCGAATTCCTTGCCAAATAGGTTGCTGCCACATGTTCGCTGCGCAGTGTTTTGCCTCTGTTGTGTCTCTCCTCTTTCGAGCTCGTATTAACAGCGGCGTTTTTGTGGCACGTTCAGACGTTTCGGGCATGGTTCTCTCTCTCGCCTCCTCTCTCTACCTCTCTCCACCGCTCTCACTATCGTATGCTACAGCAGTGTAGACTCGACTGAGGTTGCATCAGATACCACGCCCCCTGGACCGATTTCCAAGGCTCGATTGCTCCTCTGGAAATGATCTACCCAGTTTGTTCGTACAACATCCGGGTCTCTCAAATCGATGCAGCAGTGAAGGATCATGATTCCACGACAAGTGTGCCGTGCTCATCTGATCCGCCGCATGGGACACCGGGTTGTGTCCAGCGATCTACTCCGTGCAAGGTTTACGGGCTTTGCTGCTTGTGTTGCATCGATTTGTCTATACCGTATATGACACAAGATACCACACCCCCTGGACCGATTTTCAAAGCTCGATTACTCCACGACGAACAGGATGCTAAAAACCAAACGATACGTTTTATCGGAAAGATCTCGACGAGATGGTTCCAACGCCGCCGTTTTGGCTCCGCCACTCTCCTCTGCTGTGGAGTATTCGCTCTTTGAAAGTCGGTCCAGGAGGTGTGATATCTTGTGTCACCTATATACGTGCTTCGTAGCATAGTATCTGTGGAAATCTAGGTCTAGGATGGTTTCGGTTGAGTCGGAATGGTTTGCTTGGATTCCGTGATAACACGGTATTGCCAACCCTCGTTTGCAGGGAACCTTGCTGGCGTATGTTCCGTGTACGGCTCTCGTTCATGCCTTGCCTGTGTATCCCTCGGAGCTGATGTTTACGTAACCCTACCTCCCCCATTTTCTGTGCCCCCCCTTCAACGAAACAGGAGCACAGTTGCCACAGATTTACCATGTCACGAAGCGAGGGAAGTCTCGGGATATCAGCTACATATACCAGGTGCGACGAAGCAGTAGGAGCAGAACGCGCCAGCACTCAAAGGACACAGTAGCTGTAGACCAGCTGGACTGTCTCTTGCTCCTCGCTATCGCCATCACAGAGGGTGCGTCGGGGAGCGCGGCTGGAGACTAGTGCGAGGCCTCCTGTGCGTGCAGCATGTGCTTTGTGAACGTTTCTGTTTCTCTCTCCAAAGTATACACCATGGGTTCACCTCTGCCGGAATGACAGCCTAGCAACAATCAGATTTGAACAACCACCCCCAACCCCTCCTCCACCCGTCATTCCTCGCAATCGCCAGAAATGAACACCCGCCCTTTACCCGCGTACCCTTTGGCTGTTCTGCCACCACCACCCCTTATCTTGTGCTATATTTCCCTCTCTCTCTCTCTGGCAGTTCATTTTCGCGGGCGGGATGGTCTGCTTCCTCATCTACTACGGCTACAACGACCTCTGGGCGGTGTTCATCCCGTCCTGCTTGTCCCTCATCTGCATGTGCTACCTCATCGGCCTCAAGGCCTACCTGGAGATGATGAAGCCCAAGCGCACTGTCGCGACGCAGATGATCAACGACCTTCTGCGAGACGACGACGGCCTCGACGGCCTCGACGGCTTGGATCGCCCGCTGCTCGGCGGGGCATCCGAGGAGAAGAATGGGGAAGACGAGTTCATCGCCTACACGGCCCCGGGCAAATAAGCTTTTTAGAGGGGCGTTGGTTCTTCGGCGGGGGAGGGTGCTCGCCGTTGCCTTTTTTTCCCCTTTGGCCACCCACCTCTCTTGCAAAAGGCAACACCGTGCGCCGTTCCTTTGGGGGGAGGCATGTGTACTATAGGCGTTGTTGATATGTACCAAGACGAGGAGGTGTGGGCGCGGCGGCCCGTTGTTGGCGGGCAACGGCACTTTGCCCGGAAACGGCGGCCCCGAGATGACAGGGCCACCGCTATTATATATAGATGGCGACATTCACGGCAGCCATGGAACGCCCGCCTGCTAGGTCTAGCGGGAGAAAAGTAGCCACCGGGGACACACGGTGAAAGGAAGGTTGAGGAGAAGACGAGCAGGGCCAACAGCGGGGCCTGGTGCCCCGGGGGACGGACTGGGTAATCACCAGTCCTACGTCGATCCATCACGTGCTGTCCCCCGGGAAATATGGCGAGAGGAACAACGCGTGGCAGCCTTTTGAATACCCATGCCTCCACGAGATGGGTTGCCAAGCGATCGGGGAGGAGAGGGGGAAGGCGGCGGGCGACAATGCACCCGCGGGGTTGTTTTAGCGCCTCACACGCGGCTCACGGCTGCAGTCACCGCGCAGTTAAGACGCTTGTTTTTTGTCGCTGCCCCGCGTAGTTTGCCTGCAGCGTGAACCCGACCTTCCTGCCACAAGGCTTTGCGTTGCGAAACGCACAGGATGCAGACGCGGCTTCCACAACACGGTGTGCTATTATAAACTATGTGGTAGCGATGATGACGGCGATATCGCAATTTCTCGATAGTCCAGGAGCAAACGTGTTGCTGTGGGCCCCCAGCAATGCCGACCGAGCATTGCACGTTGAATCAGTTGACTGACAATGTTGGCCGTCACATTCTGAAACGACGCCCCCCCCCCCGCTGTATGTGAAGCGTTGCAGGCAAGTATGTGTGTTTGGGTTGGGGTTTTACGTGCTGTGGGTCCGGCCCTCTCCTTTGGCCGGCAAGTCCAAGGAGGAGTGGAGGTTGGGGGTGGACAGAAAGCCGGCAATAAATCAAGTTTTCTCCATGATCTTTTCTTCTCTTTTAGACGGGTGTTGACGTTTTTTTAGTTGGGGTACTTTTGGGCCTTTGCATGTGTCGACGTCCCGAAGAGGGAAAATCACGCGCTTGGGCTGTAGCGCCTTGACGCTTCGGACAGAGCTTTCGTTTTTGATTAATGAAAGCTTGAACTTCACGCTCAGGCGGTCGCACCTCTATCCCTGGCATACCTCGTGTGTTCTAGGACACCATGGTGTGTGGCGTGGGAGGATGCACGGTGCAGGGGGCGGGCTGCCTTGTCCACATAGCGACCACGAGATATTTTCTGCAATGGAGGCGTGCAGATTCGATTGGTGGTGACTCTACGATGACTGAGTTATGTAGGCTTACCGAATTTTCGCTGAGAACGCCCCGGGGGGGCGCATAGTTTTTGTCGGTGAAAAACAAACGATTGGGTGGCTTCTCAAGAATAGGCCGGGACACGGGGTGTCGCTTATTTTGGTCTTGCCGTGGAAGCTGCTTTCGTCTCGTCTCCTGTTGCCTTTAGTGGACGACCATGTATGTTGTTTCTGTGCTTTCCCATTTTTCTTTCCGTTGTGGCGTGTTCGAAAGTCCATGCAGCCTCTCTGGTGAGTACGGAAGTCAAGGGGCAAGAACAGTCGTGAGTCTTGCTGTGTAGCATGCGCCACCTCTGCCGGTGCGCACCGACAGACTTACGGCAGAGGCGCAACTCGTGCGTGGTGGCAGCAGTGGCGTTTTTTTATTGCTGTGTCCGATTGTTGAATGGACTGAAAAAGTGAATCGAAAGTGTCTGTATTTAACAACTCGGCAGCAACAACTACAAACAAAAGAACAGCAGCAGCGATGCTGACGGGATGAGTGCCTCGGATTCCCTAAGAACGCCGCCCCGGGGGGGGGGGCGTCGGAAGTAGGTCAAAAAGGAACACACCGCCGAGAGCGCTCTCGAAGGAATGGGGCAAGAAAAAGAAACAACCCAAGGATAACCCGGGGCCTTCTCAAAGCTTCCGTGCTTATCGCCGGTGGTGGTGTTCTCAACGGATACTTGTGACGGTATGCCTGCTTGCGGACTTTGGTGCCGTTGGAATCGTGTCACCTTTTTTTTGTCACACTTGAATCCAACGCCAGCCTCCTCACCGCGCCCGAGACGACGGTTGAGGTTCGTTTTGCCTCAACGACAGCAAGGGTGTTCTGGCGACGGGATCTGACGGCAAGCCCTTTTATGGCGTATTCGACGACCCCAAGAGATCCAGCTTACAACTTTGTACGAATACATGATGTGTGAAACTAGGGGTTGTATATATTTTATCTCGCCCTGTTTTGCCACCTTGGCTGAACATGGGCCATGGAAGCAAAGCAAAACTCTCAGGACGAAGCTATTGTAGATGAAATGCGACAAATGATACCTCTCCCGAAGTATGCTAGAACGCCCATCAATTACATAATGCCTAGCCAAAATATTGCTGCATCCAAGCACTAGTTTACATCCTGCACGCTAAACCAACGTGTGAGTGACATAGTGGTTCGAGAAACTTACAATAACTTTCCAATTTCTGGACCTTCCAAGCGACGTTCTCACAGCATACCCAAATCATGCGTTCCATGTGTACAAAACTGCTACAGGAGTTGAGCGCCCACCACCAACTGAGACGTTCGAGTGTCCTATTTTTTTTGGCTAATGTCGAAATACCCTCCCCCCCCCCACGGTGTTTGCCATCGGGGTTGGGTTTTCGTCGCTTGGCAACGACGTTGTAAAACAAGCCAATTCACTTCGTGAACTCGGCAACCAGGTTACCGTTTTTTTTTTTTACCTCCGTTTTTTTTTTTGGCGGTAACCATAATGGTGGTCGAGTAGATCATGTTGTGCGGGGTGGAGAACCCTCAAAAAAAGCAAAGGGGATAATCGCACCAAGTTGTGGTAAATTGGTCAAGCACCCTCGAGGCAGTTACACAGTGCTTACAACTGTCTCTGGAAGTGAAAGCACCAGAAA